>JAKTQL010002525.1:176276-211022 GCA_030558815.1 Blastobotrys malaysiensis
CCGGCGCACTCACCGCAAAGTTTCCCGCCATATCGCCTACTGTTAGAGGTATATAGTGTCCCCAGATCGCGATCTTCGTAGATACCCCTGGGCTTCCTCGGAGCTCCGACCGCCTCTGCTATGGCCCGTTTCCCCTGTACGCTTGGTGCCTTCAACGGTTTATTGCGTATCAACTAACCTGGAGACACCCTCGCCGAGTCGAGAATACCTGTTGTCCTTCCAGGGTTGGCTAGTTTTTCGGCCTTCAGGATTGCCGGGTATTTGGCACAGAATATGGCGACTTCATATCTTCATGACCCTTAGATCCGGTAGCTGCTTACGAACTATCTCAAGCTTAATTGAGGTCACTCACACTCCAGGGTCATCAAATTAACACCCTTCAATAATACATTCTCTACTACTTGTCGCTAGCGTGATTCTATGATCACGGCTGGTCAATTGACAAGAAGTATTTGTTAACCCATTTCAGCCCCCTTTATTCATGACACTACTCTCCCCAGCCATAAGTTTTATGGCGCCAACAATAACGATCAGATGACTGATATGGCTGATCATATCTAATGTGGTTTCTACCCGGAAATATCTATGATAGTAGTGGGGAACACCAAAGTATGTAGATTTTCGTTTTATAGGCCCATCCATCCAGATCAAGCTCCACAGTTGCCCAAAACTTCATCAAATATTATCTCTATGATGATCACCCAAGAAAAGCAGATAGATTACCCCCTCACTACCCTTCAAGTGTCAATTAAGCCTGCAAGAGGGTAGAATGATTTCTATGTATAGGTTTCCAGGTTGGTCCAAAGGTCCGTACTTTTGGTAATGACTAGTCGTGTGCAACGCCGAAGAACGCTTTAACACACCCACATTGTAATGAAAACAAACCCCCAAAAGTATAAATATACGTTTATTTTCCCTGATGCTCTCCTCCGGATAGTATCCGCATTGAATATGATGGCTCCCGAAATGAAAAAGATTCAGGGACGGCTGCAGGAACTGTTTCAGAAGAACTGTCTCTATCTTCAACTCACTGTTCTCAATAACCATTCCCCCATTCAAGGAAATCTCGCTGAAAGGGAGGATTCCCCCATTATTCCACTCAATGGGACAGAGCCCCTTCCTCCTATTCTAGAAAATGAGACTCAGCGCAACGAATCCTCCCCTCGTCAAGTCGATGTGACCGAATACGTTACGTGCCACCCTATTCCAGAAGATGTGTATGATGAATAAAAGGATGAAGCTTCCTTGCAAATATATTACTAACTGTTTACCTCCAGCTTGGATTGGGGTTACCTCATTGCTCCAGAAAAGATTAAGGACCAAACGCGGGGCCAGTTTTACGAAGCAAGATATGGACGGAACTTGGAAGGATCTGCGGAGAGCTACCATTGGGCAGTTTCTCATGAGAACGAATCCCTTCGCGTGAACCACGGGCAATCTCATGGAGTACAAGTCCGACTTAGAGTTGGAGAAGTCCGAGACCGAAATCGAGTGGAAACCATCATGGCTAATGTAATGAGACTCCACCAGAACGATGAGAATTTTTACTCAGGCGACTGGGCTGGCGAAGTTTTCGCTACCATTTCACGAACTGGCGTTGTGCATTTGCTGAGCGATGACAAATGGAAAGCCGTAAGTGAATACGCTCTCAAGTATTACCGATCCAAAGTTTGCGTTGATCGGTTCTCCAATGAAGGAGGATATGACCTTACTAGTGTCCCCACCGTTGATTCAACCTCGAGGAAAGAGTTGATCCCATAATTATATGGCTACTTTATTCGAATAATCCTATCTAGTTTGGCATATATTGTACTTATATTATCGTTCGTTGGGTCTATCTGATGGCGGGCCACATGCTCCCCAGCCAGTGAAGGCGACGTTGCTCTGCGACCGATGCTACCGTTAAACTGGACCATGATATGCCAGACAGTGATATCCTCGTGTCCATCTGTTATGCTGATTGACATCAATAGTGCTTTCGACAATATCTACAAAGTCGCCTCAGTGGAGAAATTGAAGCGCATGAATGTGCCACAGGCTGCTATAAGTTAGGTATACCAAATTTTAAGTGAACGCAGAACCGCATTAGTGGCTGATGGAAATAGTGATCCTCGCAATCAACAAACTCCAGGATCCCACATGGTCGTCTATCACATCACTGCTCTTATTATACTCAAACGATCTATATGGCGAGATCGAAACGTATTGAGGTAAAGTGGCGGGGTTTATTAACGACGTCACGGTAGATATCAACTGCTCATCCGCAGACAACAATGCGATTCTCTCTGGTTTGCTTATTTTCTGTGTCAGGTGGGGGAGACATAACTACGCAGTAACTGGCTATGGAGACAAACTGGGATTCATATAATATCACCGAACAGAATGAGCCAGAAGGGCTTGGTACGCCCCTGAAGCATCCAAGTGGAAAAAATACAGGAAGCAGCCCCCGCGGTAAATCTCCTGGGATCTGATTTGACAATAACCTCACATTCAACATCCCTTTAGACCGAATATTCGCGAAATCAGAAAAAGCCGTGTACAAGATGGATTATTGACGGCTGATTCTAAATCTCCGCGAGTACTACCTACACATCGAAATTGGAACAGGCCAAATCAAAAACAAGGGTGTCTAACTGGCGCAGTTCAAAACAGCCAACAACCCCGTACATAGAAACAAATGCGTTGCAGGAAATCTAGTATGTAGTTAGAGCAACGATTCTTGGCCAGCCTAAAGCCGCCTGGTACCGCTTACCCTTCCAGAAGCGATATGTTTCTGCCGATTACTTCACTACACTACTCAGCCGTACTTCGATCAGAGAATAATTCCTCCATTCAATATGAGTGCGAACCAGTCCAGCTGAATATAGTCCATCATCGTAGCCAGGCCCTGTGCCCACTTTACGGGGCACAGTGGCACATCCGAGAATCAGCGACATACTTGACATGCCAACCCTACTCAGCACCAAATAAACAGGGTGACCTAATTGACAAAAAATGGCCCCAGTTTGCCTCCAAGGCATCTGCCATTAAAGCGCCAAAGTCGACCCCGATTATCTTGAGTTAAGTTTCTATTAGGAAAAGAACGGTTCGCTGGAGGGACATAATTGATATTGAGCTACTACATATTTTCTACCTATTATATAGATCGAAAACTTTTGCAGAGAGTAGAATTAGGTATTCTGATATCCCCTCCTGGTAAACAGTTTTGACTTGCTTAAAGTACTGTACCATATTAAGAACTATTAGGAACGACTTGGTTCAGTAGTCTCATTACCTATATGGTATGCGCTATATACCTCGTTCTACCAGTTGTTGGGATGTTAATCATTACGGGATGTACGATTCTTGGATGCGCTCCAATTCATACAACCCTTGGAAACACATCCAGGTTCCTGAGGTCCTTTACTAACCGCATAGCCTTCCCAATACGATTGACGCCAGCCAGACTTCGCCCAACTTACAATTGCAACTATCTTGCCCTTACGAACCAGAATATTAGTGGGATGAAGGCCGCCGTGGGTATAAACTATCCGTTGTTCCCCTTCAATTTGTTCAAGAATCATGCAAATTTGTTCCTCTAAGTCACTGATAACAGTAGGCTTAATATTTGAGCGTTGACGAGTCCGGTATACACTGCTCATTGCGCAAAAATGCCATACTTGACAACAACCAGTTGGGCTACGATATTTTAGAAGTCCGCCTCCAGTAACAGAAGCAATGCCAAGCTCTTCCGGGTGTTCAATTTGGCGCATCTCTTGAATCATACCTTTCAGCTGTGACAGGAGCTCGGTTTTCAATTCATCGTTTGCCGTCTTCCACACATCTTCAAGCGTGTCTCCTTTGACTCTTTTCATAACAATATAACCGTTGTGGAAAGTTTCAAAAGCGGCCACGACCTTTGGAACAGGAATAGAAGTATTTTCCGAGATGAATCGCATGGCTGATGCTTCAGATAGTCTCACGGTACCTCCATACTTGACGCAAAGATTAGGCGTCAACATAAGGACAAAATTCTGCGATGAACGAAAATGTTTGATGAGTTCAACTGCTATCAAGGTCGAATACCGGCGTAGGCGGCCATTTTTAATTGGTGTCCAATACTGATACCATAAGTCGGTTTTCACTGGTGTCCAATATCGTTTGGGGCCTCCATATATAGGCGGTGATTGACTTGGTTTCTTGTCCAGAAAAGAAGAATTCGAAGAACTCGTTTCGGTCCACATTAGTATGTTATCCAAGGGAACAGGAATCTTCCTCCCTATTTATGTTTCTAACCTCCGGCTCTTCAATTTCTCAAACTCTGCTTAAGCCTGGCTTAATTTAGCTTCCGTCTTGCAAAGTTTGTAGTAAAAAACTATAAGGGAGGCTCATACAAGGCATCAAAATGGAAATATTTCTAAAGATACCGTAATAAAATTCTGTAACTATGAATAATTTTAGAGTTCATTGCTCAATTTTTTTCCAAAGATCATAAGAGCCTCGAGAGACCCTTTAAGAATTAACGGTCATGGTTGACAATCTTAACCTTAGATTAGTAGAAGTGAATAAAACTATAATATGCCTGACATGCTCTCAGTCTTATTAAGCGCAACTGGTAGCTAGCTCTTGGTCTCTGTGATGGTTTAATTGTATCTGTGTGTTCCTTATGCCATACCTTCCATCCAGATTTACCCCAGCTAATAATTCCCACTACTAGGTATGTTGAATAAATATCAAGCATTACCAAAAATGGCTAACACACTGTTCTAGCTTGATGTGGGAATACTTTATCGCCCCAGATACGATTGACAACAGTACCCAGGGCCACTATTTCACTTTAACTCGAGGTGGAAATATTAAGGTGGTATTGCTTGTTCTCTCGCAGAAGACGACCGCGACCTTCGGCCAACAATGAGCTGCTACAGGAGCCACAAGTCCGTGTATTGATCGGACAAGTCCAAGATGGCGAAGCCCTTGCTGCTATTATGGACCAAAAAGCGGCACTTTATCGGTATAGGGATGATTTCTACTCACGCCTATGGGCCGGCGAGGTGTTCCATTCCATTGAAGGTAGAAATAACACCCAAGAAACGCCAATTGTGAATTTGCCAGTTGGCTATAGATGGCATGACATTTGTCGGTTTGCGATCTTGTATTGCCAGGGTCAAGCTCAACTTATCCGGTTTAATGCCACGAGAGGATACGATGCTCGTACTCCAACCATGGAGCTCCAGTCCAAAAGAGAGCTGGAGCCTTAAATCTCTAATCAATCCATGGTATCTCCATGGTATCGCTAATAAATTCAGTAATCCGCATTGTCTACTGTGGACTGGTAACCGAGGTGCCAGTCGACTTTAGTTCGCACATGATGTCTATTAGAATGTTTTTGATCTGGCTGGTGAAGCCCAATGTGTCTAGATATAGTCTTCCTTTAGCAGTATGCAGAGACTCTAATCAAGAATTATTAATAAATTCGTACCAGTATGTATATCGGTAATAAATTCATAATATCGCTCAAGTCATAAATATCAGTCGTAATATCGCCAAGACTATTCTAAACCGTATTAGCCATCACTGTCGTTCGTGGCGGTGGTCCGGATCAACACGATGGGTTGAATTAACGAGTGAAAAATGCACAGCCGTGCACTGATTGGAAAAAATTTGGATCGGTGAAAAGTAACCTTTGATAGACCGATAACGACTTAAGAATGAGTTCAGAGGAGGAGAGACGAGTTGCGATCCAATTAGTGACTCGGGACGAGGCGCTCAAGGTCTCGGACAAGCCCATTTATGTCCCCGTGGGCCTGAAGCGGTACGGTCTCTCGGAGATTGTGAATCAGCTGCTGGAGCGGGATGATGAGAAGCCCATTCCGTTTGACTTTCTCATTGACGGGGAGCTGCTGCGAGGCACCCTCGATAAGTACCTCATCGAGCACGGTCTGTCGGCGGAGAACTCTCTGACGCTGGAATACACGCGGTCGATTCTTCCGCCGTCCTTCCTGGCCTCGTACCCGCACGAGGACTGGGTGTCGGCGTGTCACGTGTGTCCACACACGAAGCACCAGAAGACGATTGCTACTGGCTCCTATGACGGGGTCGTGAGGCTGTGGAGCCACTCCGGGGAGGTGGAGAAGGCGCTGGCTGGGCACACGGGAGCCGTCAAGGCGGTGCAGTGGGGGGACTACAAGACGCTGGTATCCGGGTCGATGGACCGCACGATCCACCTGTGGAATATCGACTCGCACAAGAATGGGTCGCTGACGGCGATTCTGCAGGGCCACACCGCCTCGGTCGACGCAATTGCCGTCAAGGGCTCCAAGATTGTGTCCGCCTCGGCGGACACCACTCTGCGGGTCTGGTCGACTAACTACAGCGATCTGCCGCAGGCGGAGCCGATGGAGGAGTCCAAGAGCACGAGCTCGCGGAAGCGGCGCAAGGTGGCCGCGTCTCTCAAACAGGGGCGAACCCGAGGGTCGCTACAGACGCTGGAGGGCCACTCACAGCCGGTTACCGGGGTCGCGTTCCACCACAGTGACCCCCAGGCCGTGTACTCCGTGTCCCAGGACCATTCGATCCGCACATGGGACATTGAGACGGGGGCGCTGGTGGACACCAAGACGACCAACTTCCCGCTGCTCTCCATCGCGGCGCTGGGCCAGGGCCTCATCGCATGCGGCTCCTCAGCGCGGCACATTTCGCTGCACGACCCCCGGTCGCAGACGACTACGACCCAGTCCCAGCTCATTGGGCACACCAACTTTGTCGTCTCCCTCGTGCAGTCCCCGACCAACGAGTACATGTTTGCATCCGGCAGCCACGACGGCACGGTCAGGATATGGGACACCCGGGCCACCAAGGCCATGTACACCATTACCCGAGAGTCGGGCGAGTCACCAACGGCTGTGTACGACGTGGACTGGCACTCCAGCGTGGGCATTGTGTCTGCAGGCCAGGATAAGAAGCTCCAGATTAACGAGGCAAAGTTTTAGAACACCCACTAATAGACTATTCATCCACACGCAAGTCAATTGCTCCACCAAATGTATTCGAGGGCCAGCCCTCGAGCTCCCGGAGTTGGGGGCTCTGCCCCCAAACCCCCATTGATCTGGGGTTCTAGGGGCGGAGCCCCTGCTACAGGGGGTCTGGGGGACTGGTCCCCCAGGTCAATTGCCCCGTAATGTCTTCGAGGGCCAGCCCTCGAGCTCCCGTAGTTGGGGGCAAGCCCCCAAACCCCCTTCACTACGGGGTTCTAGGGGCGGAGCCCCTGCTACAGGGGGTCTGGGGGACTAGTCCCCCAGTGTAATTGCTAGGTAATGTATTCGACCCCCCAGAATTGGGGTTCTAGGGGCGTAGCCCCTGCTACAGGGGGTCTGGGGGACTGGTCCCCCAGGGTAATTGCACCCCAAGTGTATTCGAGGGCCAGCCCTCGAGCTCCCGTAGTTGGGGGCGTTGCCCCCAAACCCCCCTGTAACTATTTTTTGCAACAGTGTAACGGGGTCTACCTCGACTGCAGCCTTACGGCGCACTTGTTCGGGGGCCGTTGAGCAGGGATACAAGTAATGGGCACCAAATGGCATAACTATACATAGCGACATTATTCACCAATAAATTAAAGGTCGTGGATATATTACTCGACCGTGACACTCTTGGCCAGGTTTCGGGGGAAGTCAACGTCAACGCCCTTGTTGACGGCCAGCCAGTAGCTCATCAACTGCAGCGGGATCACGTTGAGCAGGCCCTGGAGGCAGTCCACCGTGGTGGGCACCTTTAGAGTCTTGTACTGCTCAAACTGGGTCGCGTCGTCGTTGCAAATGACAATGGGCTGGCCGGATCGGGCCGCCACCTGCTCCACCGCGCTCATAACCTTGGGGAAGAGCGAGTCCCGGGTGGCCATGACGATAATTGGCAAGTCCTCGTCGACCAGCGCCAGCACACCGTGCTTGAGCTCACCGGCGAGCACACCCTCGGAATGCATGTACGAAATCTCCTTAATCTTGAGGGCGCCCTCCAGCGCCGTGGCGTGCTGGTAGCCTCGGCCCAGCAGCAGCAGCGACTTTTGGCCCACCAGAGAGTCGTCGCACAGCTTCTTGATAGAGTCGTTAAGCGCCAGCACCGTCTTGATCTGGCTCGAAATGTTGCTGAGGCCCTGAATGATCTCGACCCGTCGCTCCTGCTTGGAGATACGGTCGTCCGAAAGGCTCAGGGCCATCATAACCAGCGCAATGTACTGCGACGTGTACGCCTTGGTCGACGCCACGCCAATCTCGGGGCCGGCGTTGATGTGTACACCGCAGTGGGTCATTCGCGAAATGGTCGACCCGACGCTGTTGACAATACCCACCGTGAGAGCGCCTCGCTCGAGGCAGTACTGCAGCGCCAGAATGGAGTCGGCAGTCTCGCCCGACTGGGACACGAATACGCACGTGTCGTCTCGGAACACGGGGCTCTTTCGATCCAAAAAGTCAGAGGCCAACTCGACCGCCACGGGGAGCTCGGTCAGCTCCTCAAAGATGGACCGCACCGCCAGACACGAGTGGTACGACGTGCCGCAGGCAATCATAATAAGCCGTCGGCACCGTCGAATCGTGGTCAAAAAGGATCGCAGGCCGCCCAGCTGGATCGTATTGTTTTCAAAGTCGACTCGGCCCCGCATCGTGTTAATTACCGACTCGGGCTGCTCGAAAATCTCCTTCTGCATGAAATGGTCATAGCTGCCCTTCATAATCTGCGCCAGCTCCATCTCCAGAGTCTGAATGTTTCGAATCGTAGACGCACCCGCCTCCCGTCGCGCTCGGTGAATGTGCAGCTCGCCGTCATAAATGTGGGCAATATCGTCATCCTCCAGGAAGAGCACCTTCTTGGTGTGCTCCACCACCGCCGACGGATCAGACGCCAAAAAGAACTCGGCGGGCATTGGCATGCCTTCCTCAGACATGAAGGCTCGCGACTGCGAGTGGCGCAAATCAGACGCCACTCCCGGTGGCTTGAGCCCCGAGGCAGTGCCGTTTGGAATATCCGCATCCTCCACCATGTCTGGGAACTCGACGTCTACAAAATCAACCTTGAGCTTCTTCTCGGTTCGAACCCCGACCAACAATGGAGAACCCTTCTTGGTCGCAATCAGCTCGGACGGATAGTGCACCGACTTGATGAGCAGGCCATACGCGCCCTCGAGCTCGTTCACCACCAACTTGGCCAGCTCATAAAACTCCAGGCTCTTGTTATTGTCGTAAATGAACTTGACCAGCTTGGCAATCGCCTCAGTGTCCGTGTCGCTCTCAAATCTAAACCCCTTGGACTCGAGCAGGGATCGAATCTCCCGGTAATTGGTAATAATACCATTGTGCACCACCGTAAACTCATTCTTGGGGTCCGATCGCTGCGGGTGGCAGTTAATTCGCTTGGGCTCGCCGTGGGTCGCCCATCGCGTGTGCGCAATACCCGCATGGCACTCCAAAGTCGTCGTCGTGTCCGGCTTGGACTCCTCAATCAGCTTTCGAAGCGACGCAACCTTGCCCACCTCCCGGTAAATCTCAATTTCCTTGTCCGACGCGCCGTCAATGGCCAGGCCCGCAGAGTCGTAGCCCCGGTACTCCTGGCGCTGAAGACCCTCCAGCAAGTAGCCGTAGATCTCCTTCTTGGTTCTCGGCACGAGATAGTTAATGTACCCGAAAATGCCACTAGTCGAGTTAGCCGCTGCCCATTGCCACCCGTGCTACTTACCACATGTTGTATATCTAGAGAATGGTGTAAAAGGAAAAGGACACGAGGGATGTGCAGGGGTTTTTATAGTTTCACTTTTTGTTTTGGTCCACACCCGCGTCTCGCCTTCCATGCGGCGGGTGCCGAAATCAACGCGCTAAATTTGGCTACACGAGGGGGAGGCGGGTCCAATTAAATTTCATTCATTTGCGAGCCCATATGCCGACATTACATGGGCGAGCTCGCCGGGTTGTACGTAGTGGACGGCTGGGCGATGCGCGGTGGAGCGACAGAGGGCCGATGAGCCTAAAAATAGCCCCCTATTGGTGCGTTGAGGGTCGTTGAGTAGTGATGCAACGGCTGCGTCATCAAAAATAAATAGTTTATATGTACCGACTACCAAATATACGTATGAGCCTTCATGTAGGTTAGCGATGCCGGGCCAAAAAGCCCTTCCCCCTATCGTTCCACAGCGAGTCCCCTCGGCCCAGGAGGCACAGGGGTGTCAGATCCCGGCTCGCGGTCTTTGGCGGGGCTCGCAATGGCGCAACGTGGTCCGAGACCACTCGAGGCATTTGGGGGGACCCCTGCGGCGTATTAGTGGTCGTATGGGGCGCAACGCTGTAGCTGTACTCCTCGTCGTGCTTGGCGTGGTTGATCTTGTCGTAGCAGGACCAGATCTTGCGTCCCAACCGCCCCCGACTAGTAGGCTCCCGGGGGATGGGGAAATAGGGCTCTTCAAACTTAAAGTCCTTCTTGCGCGGCTTGGGCTTGGGGGACCCGTTGACCACCGCCAGCGGCTTGGTCTCCGTGTACCCTGGCAGCATGAACCGCGGCGTCGTGTCCTCCTCCTCAGCCCCCTCGGCACTAGCCACTCGTGGGGCGGGCTGGCTGTGGCTGTGGCTGTGGCTGGGGTGGCCCTTGGCCTTGTTCTTGAAACTACACTTGCGCGTGTAACTGTGGGACCCCGGCCTCGAGGAGGGTGGTGCGGCTTGTGCGGCGGCAGTGACCCCGAGGCCAATGGCGCCGCTCGACGACTGGAATTTCATCTCCGCCAGACGCGCATAATTTTGTGGGGCCCCTGCCGTACCTGCACCGTCCCGCAACTGCGTTCCACTCGATGAGATGGTATACGTGCCGCCGTGCGGTGGTACTCGGGGTGGTATTCCAGCGTCCACAGAGTTGTGGTGCGGCTGGGGCTGCGGTAGCATCGTGCGGCGCTGATGTGACATTGGCTTTGGAGCGTCGTATCGGCTGGCATACTGGCGATAGTGCGTGTTACCACCGCTGCTGACACTCGTCGCCGGCGAGTCTGTAAAATCAAACGAGTCCAGGTCCTCTTCCGAGGTGGTGGTGGGCTTTTCAGGGCTGCCGGCGCCAAACAGGCTCGTTATCCGCGGTAGCAGCTTGGCCGTCTCACTAGCGCCCAGCGACTTGCTCCGCGTGCGCTTAACGTTGCTGCTGCTGCTGTTTCTGCTCGAATGGCTCATGATCGATGTGGCCTCGCCGCTGCTCACCGACCGCGCCGTGTTGCGTCGGTTACTCGTCAGCGTCGCCGTAGACCCCCAAAACCCTTCGCCGTCCCCATCGCTATTATTACCTGATTCGCCGCCAGAAGACATGTCGTTCAATGGTACATAGGCCACCTTGAACGACTCATTGAGCTTGCGGTTCACCTCCTTGGGCGGCTCGTCGTCCAGAGCCAGGTCGGATATGCTCTTGCGGTGGTTGATCCGCTTTTTATTGTCCACGCCCAGTGACCGCTGAATGTCCACCGCGGACTTGCGCTTCTTGACAATGCGCAGCCCGGCAGTAGACTCAATCTCTGGAGACGACACGGACGAAATCGAGCTGGGCGGAGACCCCGACGAGGTCAACCCGGGGGAATAACTGTCTTCTGACTCGGACATTGGCTCGGGTGGTGGAGTAATCGGCCGTGGATTGAACATTTCAGGGCCAAACGAAAAATCTCTCTTGGGGAAGCGCTGGTCGACTGGAGGGTATATGGCGCCCCGGTGCTCACTAGCAAATTTACTGCTGCTTCGTGGTGGTATATGCGCTGGTATCGAGTCTCTCTCGAGTAAGTACTGCTCTGCCAGGACCAAATCTCTGGGCACTTTACGGTTCTGTGACGAATACCACGTGAATATGTCGCGGTGGATAAACTTGCGTAATATCAGCCGGCCCTTGATGTTATATGGCTGTTCGAATTGCGGGACTAGTTCCTCAACGCTCAGTGGTTCCTCCCTGCTAAAATCCTTCTTCGCACCGGCCAGAACCAAACTATTAATAACCGGGTCCTGGAATGCAATCTCTTGCGCCGCAAGAGACATCATCACGTCACAAAATGCCCCCGCCGGAACGTCACTGCCATAGTGCCCTGAACCAAAGCGCCTGCGTTCCTGATGGTGGACCTTCTTTACCCGTGCAGGTTTCTGATGACTATGCACAACCATAATGCTAAAATATCGCCGGTGGTGTACTTGCTCAGCCTAGTAGATTAAAGGTGAAGGGATGAGTGGAAAAAAGACGTGGATGGAAGGAAATGGTCAATGGGGATTATAAGACCATGAACAAACTCTATTACTTGTATATATATAAAATACTCATGCCTGTCCTTGAGCTTCTTTCGTCGATATTATCAGCCAGCCATGTCCTCCAAGTTCCAAATTTAATCCGGTGGCTTGGTTGGTCTACCCCGTTTTGATGTCTCGCCCGTACATGCGGCTGGGTCTGACATGTTCCACCTACAGTACTAAAGTGCCGTTACACATGACATTAGGAGGGTCCCTGCCCCCTTTCTGCCGGAGGTTACACCGGCCCAAACCGCGCCTCGAGCGGATCGCATCCTGTGCCCATTACGACGGATTCAATATTGAACTCTAAATCACGAGCCGCCATCGTCGGCCGTATATACCGTCATCTCCCAACTTTCGAGACACTGGTCTCACCTTTTTTTAGACGTGGGCGGGTTTTTCGTACTGCGCGAATATGTTCCCGATCGCCGATCGAGCTGCTCCATAAATTGGTGGTGTAGCGTGGTTGGTCCCTGACGATTATCGTTTTAAATAGCGCGGCTGTGACTAACGGACTATATTGCCTATGGGAGTAATAGAGGCATTGCCATGTGGTTGGTGAAGATGAGTTGGATTTAAAGTTGAGACATGGGATCTGGAGAACCTGTGTCACGGTATGCACAAAACTATTGGTAGCACCACTAACGGCGGCCATATTATATTCCTGGGGCGTATGTACCTTGTAGACATGTCGCACTGAAAAACACCAAAGTGAGTAGCAGCAGCAGTTAGATACAAAACGGGTGCGAGCAATGGCTCATGGGGTCCTCTATTAAATACAGTTTCATCTCCTAACTTTCTGATATACCATTGTGAGTATCATACTGGCACCTGCAGTACTTGTACGACGAATTGGAACTATTATTTGCTGGCAAAAAAGGAATTGGTAACACTAAATACGATGCGTGTTAGAATTCAAGTGCAATAAATAATCACCATTGTTTCGAATAAATTTTAAATATCTGTGGCAACAGCGAACTTTTCGGGCATTCTAGTTTCTGGTGCCCCGGTCAACTCGGGTTAACTGTATGCAATTACCGGTAGACTTTGGTACTGATAAAAGATAACTACAGCTGTACCAGTATATCACCGGGTAATATTTCAAAATACCAAATGTACTTCCGGTATATGGTACGTTATTCACATTTGTACCCGATAGATTGAGTTTCTACCCCGGTAAGAATAATTACCTGGTATATTACCAATCTCTTCGTGCATTTTTAGAATTTGGTACCTTACTACGATACATGGTATTTTATTAGACTGCGGGAGTCCACGGTATGGTGATCCACTTTAACCTGGCCCACAATTTTAAAATGCCAGAGCAATATCCTGGCCTCAGCATTGGATCCTAACGTCTGGACACGGTGAGCGTCACTGAAGGGTGGTTGGACGGCCCTATTACCAATCGGTGGAACTAATCTGCGCCGAACTAACATGCCCAGATTATTTCACTTGAATATATGCATTGGCTGCATCCTCACGTGAGGAGCCGCACAGGACACCTTCTATTTAAGGCTCTTCCGAAACCCACCCTCCGGACCGATACGGCTGCCGGAGGGGCGTTGTGCAAGGCCGCAACCTTGCTCTCACCACGGCCCCCATCAAGGCAGCCCAGCTCGGGATCTCATCACCATCTGGCAAATGAGATTAGCCCTCTATACCATCTACGTCATTGTAGCGGGGCCATTATACCCCACACGGTGAAATCTTTACTGTGTCGCAGATCGCATAAAGTCTGGGGTAAAGTGGGGCAGGGAGCGTGCGCATTGTATGCACCAGGCAGCCGGCCCCCCACCTTTTGCACCCCTTAAATTAAGCGAACAAATTAGTCTTTCCCTTCTTTTTTCCTAACCGACAAGTTGTTTACCTGCTCTTTTTTGTATTCTCTTTTGTAAACTTACTGAGAAATGCTCGATCGCCTTCCTCCCGAACTAGTGGGGATCATTTTGGACAATGCTCGCTATGATATTGCTCAGGTAAGCGAGACGAACCGGTACCTTCGAGCCGTGTCGTCGTACGACCGGCTGTGGGGCTCGGTAGTGGACTACCAGCTGGGGCGTATCCAGGCCCAGCGGGGAGACTTTGCCTCTCCAGCCAACCGCGATGTGTTCTTTGATCTCAAGCGGACTACGGGCCATGTAGAGGCTCTCTTGGGGCAGTGCTCCAAGGCTGATAACCAGGTGGATCTTGCCCAGGCCATTTTAGGGTATGGCATCAAGTCCCGGGACCATTTGTTCAACGTTGTGTACCCAACAACGACCAGCGAGGCGGTCTCGGGCGACAATGAAGGGCGGGTGGTATGCGCTCAAAAGCTGTTGGGGCTCGTACGATTCCAGCAGACGCTCCACAACCTCCGGGACGCTGAAAAGACCCCATTGGACTTCTTTGTTGCATTTGACGGGTTTCACCAGTCCCATGTGCTCAATCCGTCCAAGGAGGAGCTACTGGAAGAGGTGGACCGGGTGCTTAGCCAGCATGAGATTACCGATTGCACCACCAGCGCGCGGCGGATCCGCCCCACCTCGGTGGCACTGGCCCAGGCGCTCTTTTCGGGGCACTTTGCCAAGTTTAGAGCGCAGCCCGAGGGGCGGTTTTTGACTGACTTTTTGGAATACAACACGCCGTGCAACGACGCGGTTAATATTTGCATTTACGCCCACGCCGCAGCCCGGTACGGCCTCCGCGTTTCGCCCATCATGCTGATCCAGAACGGGCGCTACATTGATTCCAACTTTGCTAGAGTTGAGGACCCATCGTTGGAGGACGGGTACTTTGTCATCAACGTGATGAACCAGATGATTATCAGCGGCCGCGACCTGGCAGAGATGCTCAACTTTCAGCGGTCCGTTGAAATTGCTCCAGGGGGGCCGAGTCTGCAGAACGTTGTAAAGTCTGCGCTCACTCCGCGGCGAACGCATCCAACGTATAAAAGCTACCCAGACTATCTAATGACCGCATATGCCCATTTGGCAACCCTTTTATTGCTTTGTGACCCGACAGATGATGAATTTAACGCACTAGCATGCTCACTCCAGCCCAAGAACGGCTCCTACAAGCCCTTGGGTCGCTCTGACATTGAGCCTGCTGTTCAACAAAGCCGCATTCCCGATTTTATAATGACTGAGATGATGACGACCAACTAGCTTTAATATAATGTAATTTATCTTTCAACTCCCCTTAAATGTAGAGCTTTGAACTTGGCAATGTCGATCATTTTCCAACTGTTGTCAAAGGCGATTAAAGAGTGTTCATCAAACTCATTCACGACATAGTCATCAATTGTCCACGCCCCGCAGTCAAGACGGTAGTCGATAAAGCAAATATTTTGTAATCCTGGACAGCTTTTTAAAAAGTGCGAAAATACCGTTACTGCAAAGTCAATGTCGTCGTGGAAATCGATATCCAGTAAAAGGGTGTCCAGTTCTGAGCAATTCAATGCCACTTCTAAAAGTGACTCCAAACTGTCGTCACGAATCGCCAAGTCGTCCACCGTGTCGGTCAAATTTTTTGTATTCGCAGGATAGTATTCCAAATAGAGACACCTCAGCTGAGACGGTAGTCGTTGCTGGAGTATCAAAGAGACCGATCTGTAAGGGGTATCCGCCAGCTTTAGTAGGCAAATTTCCGGGTTTGTTTGTAGCAGGGTCCCCACGTTTTGAATATACAGCTGGGATGGGGCCAGAAGAGGGCACAATGCAACATGACGAAGCTTCCCGAACCGGGACTGTACAAGCATTGAGCCGCTTTCAGTAGTAAAGTTGGCCACAGTCAGATCCGGAGCGTTGACAAACGTGTACAGCTGCTCATCGTCCGAGTCAATGTCATCAAGCTTGAGAGACCGGACCGACCCAGGAACCCAATTGATATTTTTCGAGTTGACAATAGTCATCGAGTCAAGTGATAACACAGAGAGGGAAGTGCATTGTGAAAGGAACTTTTGGAGAATGATGGCGTCGATTTTAAAAAACGAGCCCTGGTGGAATGAGAGCTCAAATCGACGCACTCCACTAGGGAGGCACCGACTGCGAAACAGACTCACCAGCTGCGACGAGTTGTCAATGTCTGAAATGTATAGTACTAGCGTTGTCACGTCCCGTATAGCGAGCTTCGGAGATACCGGGCTGTACAGATCGAACCCAATTGTCTTGCGAACATTAGAAAACCGTTGTATCATAGTGTTGACAATTGGATACGTCATGTTCTTGGGCAGAAAGTCGTCGCTACTCTGAACCTCGAGGGCTTCCAGGTGGATTAGCCGTGATGGAAGAATGTGCTCTACCAGCAATCGTTCCAGTACAATATCCGACGCCTGGTCCACTACTTTATCTGATATTTGGTGGTATTCTTCGGTAGGGGGTATGGTGTAGAAAGGGCGGAATACGATCAAGTACCGCACGTATTTGAGAATTCTATCACAATCTCCTCGGGACAGGGACTTGCAAAAAGCCCGTAGCGAGCCCCGTTTTGTCCCTGCGGTAGCCCACCTATTCTCTCTCAGGAATGAATTTGGCACCAGGCGGCGTCCAGGGTTGACGAGACGTCTATACGAGAATGCGATGCCAGCAGGTCCCAGTCTGGGATGCAGTTGCGGCGAGGTCGCAGATTCTATGGTCAAGCAAGCCCATAACTGAGGATATAACAGGTCTTTGAAGCATCTGCAGCTAAGAGCGAGGTGGTACAGATGGTCTGCCGACACGAATTCGATTAGCAGGAGGAGGATTTCCAGAGGTAGGTCCGTTATTCGCATGGAATATACTTCACCCTAAAAGTCGAGTCAAGAATAGGTCATAGGAGTTACGTGGTGTGGCTAATGAGGAAATGAGATCCTCATTTCGGAGATCCTCACCAGGGAGAGCCTGTTGCTAATGCGAGCCACCTATCGGTGTATTAAAAATACCGTGGCATGCATTACGCCTCTGCATATGCCTCTTCTACCTCTCCATTTACTTGTATAAAATGTAGTGTACTATGATGTGATCTAATTATTAGTTTGGCCTGTCATTTCTTATCTTCTACAGACAAATGCGGTGGTGAGGATGTGGTAGACTAGACCATATACGACGTTAAATTGAGTCTCGGTCGGCAGGGACGCAAGTCTTAGTTTGAGACCTGTGCGGCTGTGCAGAAGACCGAATAAAGGCGAGAAGGCATCTCCTCTGGCTAATCACCCCGTAGTCCCCCGTTCATCTACAAGTATACCCCTTCAACAGACGTAATTCCAAGTTGTTCTGGATGTTCAATTTCGCGCATCTCCTGAATCATGCCTTTTAGATATGAGCTTGGCCATCAATTCGTCGCTCGCCGTTTTTCATACATCTTCATGTCTCCTTTGATTCTTGTCATGACAATGAACACTTTGTCAAAAATAAAAGCGGTTATGACCTTTGGAACAGGAATGGAAGTATTCTCCGAAATGAACTGCATGTTTGATGCTTCTGATAATTCTATCATGGTCCGGTATTTGATATTATGGGGCAACATGAGGACTTGGGTCTCAGATGGTCGATAACGCTTCAGAATACGAATTGCTGATAATGTTATAGCCTTGTGCCGGCAGCCATCTTTAATTGGCATCCAATATCACTACTCATAGTCGTCAATTTTGACGGGAGTCCAACGACGATTTTATATCTAACAAAGTGGAGAAATTCATTTCTGTCGACGACATGAAGACGAAATAGGGAATTTATTGTCATTTATATTCTTATACACGCTGACTTTAATTCGCTGTACCAATAATTTTAATTAAAGGTTAAAGCTACCGATCATTTCCAAGATAGATTACCATGGAGGATTAAGAAATTGAGCTTAACATGAACGAATAATCAACAAGGAAACTTGCAGTCACTTGAAAAATATACCAAAGGAATATACCTGGAGCCGATTGGTATCAAATGAGCTTAGCTATGGACTATTATTGCACAGAGGAACACGATTAGTAGATATTAACCGACCGGATGGTGGTAACGATTTGTATCTTTTCATTCGGTAATATAACTACTCGGTGGTGCGTACATGAACTAATATGCTCTACACGCGGGTGGAAAAGGTAAACGTACCGGCATTAAAAACGTTACTGGTGATAGTGATTGGAATTCGTAGATCTTACGACAATATGGATGGTGATGACAATGCATTACCGGTATCAAACATTATTTTTAAATTAAATGTTCAAGTTTCTAAATACAGTAATAAATGAGTAAAGATTTGGTAGATATTACCGAATCTTGGAGTACAGTAACGGGAACAACCATTAACACTTTGAGCAGTCCATATTAAAAGATACATGTATTTGGTTTTATGTTCCTTTACAGATATTACAATACACGCCTTGGCCCTGAGATTCCTTACACCGATATTACAACCGATCCATTATCAGAGGCTCCTACCTAAAACCTAACGATCCACAACTATCTCCAAATCCTTTCACAGCACCTTCAATCTAGTCGTCCCTAATGGAATTTCACAGAAGGTCCGCGCTGGTGGGAGTGGAAAAAACATCACCAAAAACCCCTCGGCCGTCATTTTGATCCTCGAACGCGACAGAAAATCACAAAATGCAGGCGCCAGTAGTGGTTATGAGTACGTGGACCCCGCGACGACCCAGGGAATTCATCAGCTAACATGGTAGACGCCGGATCCGAGCGGCAGACGGGCCGGAAAGCGCAGGTGTCCAACATCACCGCGGCCAAGGCGTAAGTAGACCCCCACCAGCCCCCGAGAGCCTAACTAACTGTAACCAGCGTGGCGGACATTGTGAGAACATGCCTGGGTCCCAAGGCGATGCTCAAGATGCTGCTGGATCCGGTTGGCGGCATTGTGCTGACCAACGACGGCCACGCCATTCTGCGGGAGATTGAAGTCACCCACCCCGCGGCCAAGTCCATGATCGAGCTGAGCCGAACCCAGGACGAGGAGGTTGGCGACGGTACTACCACCGTGATCATTCTGGCGGGAGAGATTCTGGCCCAGACATACCCACACGTGGAGAAGAACATACACCCGGTGGTGATCATCAAGGCGCTCAAGGAGGCGATGGAGGACGCTCTTGCGACCATCCACGAGGTATCGCGGCCGATTGACATTGATAACGACGAGGCGATGACCAAGCTCATTTCCGCGTCCATCGGCACCAAGTACGTGGCGCGGTGGTCCAAGCTCATGTGCCAGCTGGCGCTGACGGCGGTGCGAACGGTGACCCGGGAGAAGGGCAATGGCGAGAAGGAGATTGACATCAAGCGGTACGCGCGAATTGAGAAGGTTCCCGGTGGGGAGATTGAGGACTCGCGGGTTTTGGACGGTGTCATGCTCAACAAGGACATTACGCACCCCAAGATGCGACGACGCATTGAGAAGCCCCGAGTGCTGTTGCTGGACTGCCCGCTCGAGTACAAGAAGGGTGAGTCCCAGACCAACGTTGAGATCACCAAGGAGGCGGACTGGAACCGGGTGCTGCAGATTGAGGAGGAGCAGGTGCGGTCCATGTGCGAGGCCATTATTGCTCACAAGCCGGACCTGGTCATCACCGAGAAGGGTGTTTCCGACCTGGCCCAGCACTATCTGCTCAAGGCCAATATCACTGCTCTGAGACGGGTGCGAAAGACGGACAACAACCGAATTGCCCGGGCCACCGGCGCCACCATTGTCAACCGAGTCGAGGACATTCGGGAGTCGGACATTGGCACCCGATGCGGCCTGTTTAACATTGAGCTGATTGGCGACGAGTACTTTACCTTCCTCACCGAGTGCGAGGACCCTGGTGCGTGCACCATTCTGCTGCGGGGCCCGTCCAAGGACATTCTCAACGAGATTGAGCGAAACCTCCACGACGCCATGGCGGTGGCGCGAAACGTTGTGTTCGAGCCACGCCTCTCCCCCGGCGGTGGCGCCACCGAGATGGCCATCTCTGTCAAGCTTGCCGAGAAGGCCAAGCAGGTCGAGGGCGTTGCACAGTGGCCATACAAGGCCGTCGCCGACGCGATGGAGGTCATTCCACGAACCCTGGTGCAGAACTGCGGCGGCAACGCCGTCCGTGTGCTCACCCAGCTGCGTGCCAAGCACGCTGAGGGCCAGTACAGCTACGGCATTGACGGCGAGAACGGCAAGGTCGTCGACATGAACGACTATGGCGTGTGGGAGCCAGAGGCCATCAAGCTCCAGTCCATCAAGACCGCCATTGAGAGTGCATGCCTCTTGCTGAGAGTCGATGACATTGTCTCCGGCGTCCGAAAGCAAAACCCAGAACAGGGCAATTAATCGCAGATTGTATAAAAATGAGCATCTTTCACCCCAACTGTAAACCAAGAACTCGGAGCTGGAGCAATTATCCTGGGGGACCAGTCCCCCAGACCCCCGGTAGCTCCGCTGCGCGGAGGAACCGCCCATATTGAATGGGGGTCTGGGGGCGGAGCCCCCGCTACGGGAGCTCGAGGGCTGGCCCTCGAAGACACTTGGTGCAATTACCCTGGGGGACCAGTCCCCCAGACCCCCTGTGGCTCCGCTGCGCGGAGGAACCTCTCATATCGTAATGGGGTCTGGGGGCGGAGCCCCCGCTACGGGAGCTCGAGGGCTGGCCCTCGAATACATTTCTAGGGGTTGGTTACAGTGTCGTTACGCGTTGGGAGCATTTGTTACAGCGCCTCCAAGGCATGAGTATTACAGGAGATAAATAAATAATGCTTAGTCCTCGTCCTCGCGGACTTCGGGAATGGGTTCCTCGCTGAGGTATTTAGTCGAGAGCTCGACCATGGCGTTGAGCTGGTCCTCGTTGAATCGCTGGTCGCACTCCTCGACAATGTTGAACAGGATGGGAAGGGAGTTTGGCGCGCTGTTGATGATCTGGAGCCGCTCGGCCTTCTCAAGATCAAACCCATTGGCCTTGATCTCCCTCATGAATGCAGTAATGTTCTCAGCGTTCTGCGGAGAGTTGGCGGCCCCGGCCGGTCGCTCAGTCATGTACGAGACGGTATCCGCGAGAACGCGCTCGAGGTTATGGGTCGGCATTTCTTTGAACCGCCGGTTGGTCTTGTACCGGGCCTGGGTCTCCTTGACATGCTCGAGGACCTCAAAGTTGGTCAGCAGCTTGTCTCTGGCCGCCTCTACCTTCATCTTTGATACGGATCGTCGTTATCAAGCGGGCTGTCTTGGGAGGTTAATTTTTCAAGCCGCACACCATGCGGCAACCACCGTCCTGTCAGAGCGCCATACTGCAATTGATATAACCGCTTGGAATATACTCGAGCAGTCGCGTCCAGCCGCTGGCGACGCAATTGATAATATCCATCCATCGACTAGCCCGAACTTGGCCGCCTACCTAAAAGACAGTCACGGTAGGACTGTAATATACACGGAAACCTCCCCCACTGGCCGAACATTTCAGCACTGATTTTTCACTGGTGTTCACGTGACTACGCAGCGTGCGCGAGAACCGCCGACTCCCAACGACCCAAACACCCACGCCCGGAGTGACAGCCGGGTAACCTACCTCGAATACCGGCCCGGTTCGGTGGGAGACCCCAGCTTGGACGGCCAACCCAACGCAAAAAATTTCAAGTTCGACACTTTCGACCACACCTTCGACCCACCGCCCTCAAGATGCCTTTGGTTGTTACCGAGAAGAACTCCTTCCAGCACATTCTCCGACTCTTGTCTACCAACATCGACGGTAAGATCAAGATCGTCTATGCTCTGACCCAGATTCGAGGTGTCGGCCCACGATACGCCAACCTTGTCTGCAAGAAGGCCGATGTCAACTTGGCCAAGCGAGCCGGTGAATTGACCGTCGAAGAGCTCGAGCGAATCGTCACCATCATTCAGAACCCAACCCAGTACAAGATCCCCGCCTGGTTCTTGAACCGACAGCGAGACTGGACCGACGGCAAGGACTACCACCTGCTCATGAACGGCCTGGACAACAAGATCCGAGAAGACTTGGAGCGAATGAAGCGATCCCGAGCCCACCGAGGTCTCCGACACTTCTGGATGCTCAAGGTCCGAGGTAAGCGAAGCTCTGCCCGACGAGGCAAGGCCATGGGTGTCATTCGAAAGCGAGGCAACTAAGCACTCACCCTTTCCTAATTTAAAAAATACGAACTCGTGTATGATTGTGTCCGTTCATTCCCTTGTAGTTGTACCCGGGCTGTAGATATCGTAGACGTCGCCCGTTATTGGGCATCCTCCCAATATTGAATCTTAATCTTGTACTCTATCTTGGACATGTCAGAGCCGCAAAAGTCTCGAGAGGAGACGCGTGAGTGGCAGAACCAGGCGGCTCCGCGTAAAATGCTGTATGAAGCGCTGCAGGAGAATAGAGAGAAGCGTAAGGAGGAGTTTGATCAAAAGTTTGCTGAGCGAAACACGTACCACCGGCTTGATTCGCGCGAAGTAGAGCACTTGGAGAACTTGAAAAGGCGGGAAAAGAAGCGGGAGGATGAGATCAACGTGGAATTGGCCAAGGGGTTGGAGAAGATGAAGAGGACTGATTCCGAGACGAAAAAGGTTAGCTATATCCCGGTGAAGATGAAAAAGTCAAAAACGTCAAAGGCTGGGGTTGTGAAAACTTCAAAAGCGATATCACCAAAGGTGGTATCTTCAAAAGCGGAATCTCCAGAAGTGATGTCTTCAAAAGCGAAATCTCCAAAAGTGATATCTCCAAAAGCGAAATCTCCAAAAGTTCAATCTCCAAAAGCTCAATCACCAAAAGTTCAATCTTCACTGCCGTTAATTGATTACGACGAAGACGATGAATAATGATTAAAATCACGACAACTATAGCCACATTGATGATGATATTGAACGTTGATATTACAATCTGACACTTTGAAAATAATTACAGTCACATTGGCGATAAACTTTGAACCATTTCGGCGTATGTCAAAGTTTCGACTTCAACATGATAATAATACAGGGTAACAATTTATTGTTAAGAGTTGAATCTATGTGGTCGTAAAGGGTCATTAATGCATCAGTTGAATAGGCAAAACGATATACCAAAGCTTTTAACAGTTTAAGCACCATACACCTTCTTTGGGTATGGGTAGGATGGACCCACCTGCTGGAGAGAAAGAGCAGCAAGCCACTGGCCCATGTCAACACAGGTCAACAGCTCCTTGCCCTGGACAAGCCCACCGACGAAACCACCCGCAAACGCATCACCAGCACCGTTAGAGTCGACAATGGCATTGCCTGGAATTGGGTGCACTGGGACTCGCTTGGTGGTAGTAGTGCCCTTCTCAAGGTCGCCAATGACCACAATGGTCTCGTCAGTGCCCTGGGTGAACACAACGGTTCGGGATCGGCCAGTGTTCTTCTTTGGCAACAGAGCAATCGCCTTGGCAATCTCCTCAACGTCGGTCGTGTTGAGACCGTGAGACTCGGCGTAGGCAGCGGCCTCAGACTCGTTGCCAATCAAAAAGTCCCAGTACTGCGAAGACGAGTCCAACGCGTCCTTGAACACAGTTGGAATGAATGGAGCAGACAGGTTGACGCACAGTGGCTTGTTAGTAGCCGCCGCGTGCTCGCCAAGGGCGTTGATGGCATCTGGGCACACCGTAAAGTGGTAGCCGCCAACGTAGTAAACCTTGGCCTCCTCAACGAGCTTCCAGTTCTCGGCAGCCTTGAGGTGCTCGAGCTTGTAGTGGTTGGCAGCACCCAGATCAGTAACCAACGATCGGTGCTCGCCAGTGATCAACGCAGCACACTTGCCGGTTGGAACGGTCTCCTGGACCATGTAGTTGGAGAAGACACCCGCCTTGGAGTTGGCCTCTCGCAGCTGGGCAGCAAACTTGTCATTGCCAACCGAGCCAAAGTACACGACAGAGTTGTCGGGGAGAACGTACTGGGCACCTCGGGCCGTGTTCTGGGCAGCACCGCCGGCCAGAATGTGCACATTGTCCTTGGCAACAACCTCGTCATAGATTGGCAGGTGCTTGTCCTCAATGAGAATGGCATCGTCCGCCTTGAGGTCGTACTTGGCAAGGTACTCGGCGTCAACGTCGGTCTGCAAGTCCAGCAGTGGGTTACCCAAACACAACAGGTCGTATGGCATGATTATTTTACTCTCGTCTCCTTTGGTGATACGTGGAAGCTGGCTGGAAAAGGTCCGCCCGGCAATTTTTTGTTGGATTTTTCACCCTGGATTTTTCACCCGGGATTACCCCTGTTTTCCCGACATTTCCCCTGTTGTGCGCCGACATTGATACCCGAACTGAAGTCGCGGGGCGACATTTGGACATCCCCACCAATTGAAGTCCGGCCCGAACGCTCGCCAGGGTCCCGTATCGCCTTACCTCTCTCACGTGTTTTCCCCCAACAAGTTTGGGCATATATATCAAGCCGGCTTATCACTTGCCCTACTCTCAGGGACCTTACAGATGGTGTTTTACGATCCTTTCAGCGGGTACCAGCTGCCATGGTTTGCCGAGGAGGTCTCCTCCATCTCGCTAAGCCTGGGGCTCCGGGCGCTGCCGTTCCACGCCCATGAGGTGGTCGCGTCCTTTTTGTTCTACCAGGGGGTCTACATGCTGTCGCGGGTGCTGTGTCCGCTGGTCGTCAAGTCGTACTCCCAGCTCAATGGGCGTACAAAGGTCAATTTCGACATTCACGTAGTCTCCATGGTGCAATGCCTGCTCATTTTGGCATTGTGCGTCCCGCTTTTTGGGGACGAGGTGCTCTCCGCCGACAGGGTCGATGGTTACACTCCATACGCCGGATTTGTCGTCGCCATGGCCGCGGGGTACTTTGTGTGGGACTCCATGGTGTGTGCCTACTACTACCGGCTCTTCGGCCCGGGGTTCCTCGTCCACGGCCTGGCGTCGTTGTTTGTGTTCATCCAGGGCATGCGACCCTATGTCATGTACTATACCCCCATCTTTTTGCTGTTTGAGCTCTCGACGCCCTTTGTTAACATTCACTGGTTCGCGTCCCACTTGCCAAAGGGCACCATCCCCGATTGGCTCTATGTGGTCAATGGCCTGCTGCTGATCGCTACCTTCTTCTCGGCGCGAGTGCTGTGGGGGTTCTACCAGGCCTATGTCATTGGCTGCGACATTTGGTCCGCGGAGGCCCTCGATAGGCACCCCCTGTGGCTCCCCGTCGCTACGCAGCTCTCCAACATTTCGCTCAATTCCCTCAATCTGTTCTGGCTCTACAAGATGCTTCTTTTGGTGAAGCGACGGTTCACCGGCGGCCAGAAGGACAAGGTCAAGAAGGAGCAGTAGACTCGCTATTACATTATTATATAACATTACAACTAACCGGCGGCCAGAGGGACAAGGTCAAGAAGGAGCAGTAGACTCGCTATTATATTATTA
Organism: Blastobotrys malaysiensis; assembly: GCA_030558815.1. Taxonomy (NCBI): domain Eukaryota; kingdom Fungi; phylum Ascomycota; class Dipodascomycetes; order Dipodascales; family Trichomonascaceae; genus Blastobotrys; species Blastobotrys malaysiensis. The sequence continues at coordinate 201,847 of JAKTQL010002525.1, forward strand.
TCATATAACATTACAACTAACCTGTATTACTACCAATAAGAATTTAATTGCCAACCGGCACAGGAGTTAACTGTACCAAGAATTAATAGCCAATGCGCTGGAAAAACTCCACAATGGTCCGGTAAATCTCCTCCGTATTGCTCTCAATGGCAAAATGGCCCGCATCGACCAGGCGAACCGTAGCATTGGCGTCTTTTTTAAACGCTTCTGCGCCTGCAGGAGGGAAAATAGAGTCGTTCTTGCCCCAGACGGCCAAAATCGGTACCTGCGTATCGCGGAAGTACTGCTGGAACGCAGGGTACAGCTTGATGTTGTTCTCATAATCTTTGAATAGGTCAATCTGGATCTCGTCATTCCCCGGGCGCTGCAAAAGTGCATGATCCAAGTAGTACGCCTCAGGGCCAATCCCAGCGGTCGTACCGTATTCATACTGCCACTTTGTGGCCTCAAAGGAGAGCAGCGCAGACTTGAGCTTAGCTCTTACAGCTTCATTGTTGTCGCTAGCCCAGAACTCCCGAATTGGGTCCCAGAAAGAGCTCAATCCTTCCTCATAAGCATTGCCGTTCTGGGTGATAATTGCCCTTACGGCGTCGGGCCGCTCAAGGGCAAGCCGCAGTCCAGTGGGGGCACCATAGTCAAATATGTACATGGCAAACTGCCCGATTTCCAGCTCATCAACAAACTCCCCAACCACTTTTGCCAGGTTGGCAAAGGTGTATTCAAAAGATTCGGGCGCCTCAGTGAACCCAAATCCGGGGAGATCGGGTGCAATGACTTTATACACGGGGGCGAACAAAGGTATAAGCGTACGAAATTGATGAGATGATGAAGGAAATCCATGGAGCAGAAGCAGTACAGGGGCATCCGTGTTACCGCTCTCGCGATAGAATACCTTAACCTGGCTCTTTGGCAGGGTAATCTGCTTATTCTGGGTAATCATAGTACCGGTATGCTCAATTGTGTATCTTGATGATGATGTGAATTCCGTGGAAAAACACAACTCTTTATATAGGATTGAGCCTCAACTGACTAGTTATTTGCATTAATAATTGTCTATTCTGATTACTTCAACCATTCTACTGCCAGCTGCTTACGAAACCTGCCGGTGTTTTTTGTCCGATGCGGGGTCGGAGGATTAATAAGGGTCCGATCGGATTACCTACCTGATAGCCGTACGGCTGAATACGACACCCCATGCGGCTGATCAGTAAATGTACTGCTTAATACCATGCTTTTAATGGATGATTTGAATCGATGATTACAAACCTGATCTGATCAATTTACTATATAAATCCATAGCACCTACCAGCTAGTCCTTCATCATTCCAGTAATCCAATAATGAAGGCAGTTATCATTGACAAGTTTGGCGGCCCCGAAGTGCTTTCCATCAAGGAGATTCCAAAACCAGAACCCGAGAATGGCAAGGTCGTGGTTAAAATTAAAGCGTTTGGTATTAATCACGCAGAGACCTACATGCGTAAGGGCCAGTGGGCAGAATGGATGCCAGTCAGTGGCATTGAGTGCGTTGGTATCGTTGACTCGTGTCCCACCGGCGAGTTTAAAGTGGGTGAACCTGTGGCTGCTCTCATGGGCGGACTAGGCAGGACAGTGAATGGTAGCTATGCAGAATATACCAAAGCCAGGGTCTCCAATGTTGTATCTCTTGGCGAGATACCTCCTACATTGAGCTGGGCCCAGCTTGCAGCCATCCCCGAATCTTATGCGACCGCCTGGGCGTGCCTCAACTGGAACCTTGAACTCAAAGCAGGACAAAAGCTACTTGTTCGAGGCGGTACTTCTGCATTCGGTCTCGCTGCGATTAACCTGGCTGTTCAGGCCGGCGCACATGTAAGTGCCACGACACGAACTGCCGAAAGGACAGAGCTCCTCAAATCTCACGGTGTCGAGCGGGTCATAATCGAAGACTTGAAACTATCTGAAAAAATCATCAAGGGCAATGATGATAAGTTTGATGCGGTCTTGGAGTTGATTGGAAACAGTACAATTGTTGACTCGTTAAGGCTAGTCCACCGAGGGGGGAGAGTGTGTCTAGCAGGATTCCTTGGTGGACTAGATCCAGTTAAAGATTTTAATCCCCTTGCACAAATGGCCAGTGGGGTTCATCTTAGTTTTTTCGGCAGCTTTGTATTTGGTGATTCAGAGTTTCCAGTTTCCGAAGTGCAATTGAGTGATATTGTCACGATGATTAGCGAGAAAAAGTTCAAAGCTGATCCTTCAAGGGTATTTGAATTTGAAGAGATTCAGGAAGCTCATCGAGTTATGGATGCTAATCAGGCCAAGGGTAAAATGGTCATTGTCGTTGACGGAAGTCGGTGATTTTTCTGTACATTTTTAGGAACCGATACATGGTACATGTAGTGATAGTGATTTTGAAAATTTACCATACCGGTACGGTATGTAGTCTCAAAAACAGGTTATTTGAAATGAGTGGCCGTGTTAAAGGTTCTTTGTCAATTACCTATTCCATGTTTAAAACGCAGTAATTTTATTTTTTTTTTTAATTTTATCAAAACCTACTATAACTACCCTAGAGTGATGAATGGTTTAATATGGTTTAATGTAATACCGGTGATACATATGAGATGGGACACTTGTACCAGTATAAATGACCAATAAATTCCCTATTTTCGCAGCTGTTTTCATGTCGTCAACAGGAATGAATTCCTCTACTTCGTTGGATATAAAATCACCGCCAGTGTATGGCCGGCCAAATCGTCGTTGGACTCCCATCAAAATCGACGACGATGAGTATCGATATTGGATGCCAATTAAAGATGGCTGCCTGCGCATGGCTATATCATTATTAGCAATTCGTATTCTGAAGCGTTATCGACCATCTGAGAACCAAGTTCTCATGTTGACCCATAATATTTGTGTCAAATACGGGACCATGATAGAATTATCAGAAGCATACACCATGCAGTTCATCTCGGAAAACACTTCAATCCCTGTTCCAAAGGTCATAGCCGCTTTTACTTTTGACGAAGTGTTCATTGTCATGACAAGAATCAAAGGAGACACACTTGAAGATGTATGGGAGACGGCGAGCGACGAATTGAAAGCCAAGCTCATGTCACAGTTGAAAGGTATGATTGAGGAGATGCGTCAACTTGAACATCCGGAACAACTCGGAATTGCTACTGTTGACGGGCGCTCAATTGTAAATGAGCGGGGGACTACGGGATGTTGTATGACATGGCGTCCTCGCACTCGCAGGAAAGAAATTATCCAAAAGTGTATGCGGTATCCAGACACTTCATCAGCCGATATGGTAGATGGAGTGGCGAAAGAAATTTGCAAAATGGTTGAAGAGATCGAAGGAAAGCCGCGGATAGTGTTTACTCATTGTAGTCTACACCCCAGTAATATTCTGGTCCGCAAGGGCAAGATCGTGGGGATTATTAGCTGGGGAAGATCAGGATGGCTTGGATGGTCCAAAGAACGCAGACAGATTATTAACGGGCCACAGGAACCGGGATGTCTGGATATCCACACCGAGTATAATAAGTGCCCCTGCCGCTGAAAGTACTATGTACCAAGGATTAGGTTAAATAAAAATATGCAATGGTCGAGACGTCAGGAGGAACCAACATCTTTTTAAATGAGTAGGATTGGACTTGGCGCATTAGTCAATAGACACTAAAAATGGCAATGGATTTACCAGGTAGTACGCACCATTTACTAACCTTGCCAGTTGCAGTTTCTGCAACCGCATGAAGCATTCGATGGATGCAGCCTATATGAACCTCAGCCATTTTGCCTCACGGTTTGACTGTCCTGTCATTGATGGATCAGCTCCCAGCGGATTTGTATTCGCCGTTACTGGTACGCTTTCAGATTCATCGGACCCACACGGTTTTGGCTAACCGTTCGTCCCAAGGCGATGGGCACTCAGGGACTTCAGATATGGGATCCACTTCATCTGGAAGGGCAAGCGGCATTAGGACGGCCATGATTCGCTCTCGCGGCATGTGAGTTTCCCGCGGAGCCTTTGGGCATTCCGTAGAATGTAATGGCGCATTTAGATTAGACATCTGTCGCTAGCTCGCACTCGCATTGGCAAGCCAGAACGTCTATGGAAATATTGAGGGAAAATACTAGGAAAACACATTGAAGGTACTACTAGGTATATGAGAAGTGTATGGTTACATGGTCCATAAAAAGACGAACTAGGAAGTTTATTAGCTATAGGATTTAGATCATGGCTCCAGCTCTACCATTGATGGCAATTGAATTGTTGGAGTCTTGTTTAAATCGTAGGGCCCGTCTTCCGTGAATCGACGCAGGCGGGCTTTAAGCTTACAATACTCGAGCGCAAATACTCTAGTATCGTCCCACAAAAAACCAGCTGGCATTTCCACAATGGGGGTGTTGTGGATTTCGTTCCTGGCAATAATCGTGTGGAATACACGTTTGGCCCACTCGAGAGAGTAAAAATCAGATTCGTAACGGCTGTGATCCAGTGCTTCGTTCAGAATAATCAACAACGCGGATGCGTTGTTGATTCTTCCAAGAATAACCCGTGCGCATGGTTCCTCTGGATTTGCGCGGCCATGACGAAGAGTTATACCTCTTTTGTTGGGAACCGCATTAAGACTGGACCTAGATTCTCCACGTGGAACTGCACTGTAAACGGTGCCCCTGGTATCTTCGCCAATCTTTTTCGGAGCAGTGATGTAATCCCACTTCAAACTAGACAGCAGCGTGTTAGTAATATCGGCAATGCTGTTAAGGGTTAGTTCATTCAATATACCAATTCTGATTTTGAGGAATATCAGGGACAATATTGTCTCCGAACCACTTGAAAACGGAAATGTGACGCCCGGCCAAATGAGGGTCCCTATCGCGGATAGTTATCTGAAGATAAAGATATTTTGGATGAATCACGTCGTCAATCTTTCCCTGAATCTTTTTGCGCTTGGATGCCATGACTAATGCGGATGAGGATATCAGGGTATATAGGAAGGTATTTATGCTTTTGAAAAGTTGCCGGGTCCACATGCTATGCGGATGTGTTGTGGCGTCCTTTGCCGTCGGAGACGACTGGTCATATCCAGGGCTTTGGGCATTGGGCTCGAATTAGGGATCAATGTGGCAGCTCTGTTTTCTTTTAAGTTAAGGGGATTTCTGAGGAGGAAAAAAAGGTATCATCTTGCTCCCCAAGATGGTTGATACATCTACATCTGGTAATGGAGCATATGTTATCAGGTACGAAGAGAGCACTTACATAGATCTGTGAGCTCAAATTCGATATTCTTCATTTCTGTATGCTCTGAAGCTTCCGGATAATAACACCGTACATGACCAATCTCATCGCCGATCTAGCTGGTGTCAATCCTTAAAATTCCGAAAGGAGAAGGTGGAGTCAAGTCAGCAATCATGCAAGCCCTGGACTAAATGTTCGAACAAGTCTGGGAAATTGAAAATGTACTAATAATTAGTTCCATGCAATAATGGCAGTTCTTATTTGAGAGATACTAACTTGATTCAGGCAGAGGATAAAAAGTACGAGGGTTTTCGAAGTGGGTAACTGTTGATCTTATCCCTGGGGTTGAGATACCAATGATGTGTCTGGTTTCATATCTTCCCTGGAGTTTGATTTCCCACAGGGGTATCTGCAGATGTAACTCACCCGTACGGGCTCCATTACTTTTTCATCTACCCTTTACCCCATTAGGGGGGTGTGACCAGTGAGGAGTCAACGAATTCAACCGGTTCAATCAGGTAGTTGATAATGGGTGGCCTTGAAGTTCGACACGAAGGAACTATTAATAGTTCTATGGCGTTTCGTCAACGCCAGCTTGGATTTCTCAACCATCTCGCAGCTTAATTGAGTAACCCCAATGCAATGATTACAGTACTGGAAAGGGGCTCATATTACCAATTGCCACGTGGACAGCCATAGTCCCTGGTTAGAATCCGGGGTGACAGTCAGATTTGACTCTGTTTAGATAACTATGCAAAAACTCACTTTCTAGCTTTGAAATACCAATACGCCAATGCAGCGAGAGCAGAGACCCGCATACATAACGCAATGACAATTCCTCGTCTCAAATATTTAAAATACCCATCAAACAGCTTGGCCACCAGATCCATATTACCAGATTTGTACCCCTTCTCACGCATCTGTGTCACAACTTTCCTATTCTTCGACACCTGTCGATACGAGATAATGTAAATGATAAGACGGATATCCCATGCCTTGAGTGTCGGAATAAAGTAATCATCAATTTCACTCCCTGGGGAAATCAGCTCAAAGAAATCAGTCAAATACCCCAGTGTGAGCCCCCACAGCTTGAATGGAGGCAGCAATGGGGTTACCGGACCGGTAGATTTCTCCATAGGCAACTCAAGTCTTGCCGGATGCATGTCTACCGATCCGAACACCATGTCGCCAACATTGAGCTTTACCAGGGAATTGAACCATTGCGGAATAAACCAGTGCTTGGTGAGACCCAGACGCTCGCCTACACTAATGTACTGGAACCCTTTACTCTTCTGGTCAAGCAATTGGGTCACGGGGTGCCAGAACGCAGCAGCCACTTCTGTCGGCTGCAGGGCTAATTGTGGCTCTGGATCGGTCATTACGAACACAAAGGGACACAATGTCATTATAATACGCGATGCCCAAGATACCTTGAGCAAGTGCTGGTCCAAGGGGCCGACATACACAGCATCCCGGGTGAGATCAAGCCCGACCTCTTCGCTGGCCTCCCTAATAGCAGCCGACACGTCCGTCACATCATCCGGATCGCGTCGTCCTCCGGGGAGCGCGATATGAGCTGACCACCGATCCCGCTCGCTTGCAGCACGCTTAATAAACAACAGTTCGGCGCTTTCCTCGGCGTTTTCCACCGTAGCAAGCTCGGCAAGGAGCTCATCAACGGTCTTTGCGGCCAGTTTGTGGCCCCGAAACCGCACGATAATGGCCACAGAGCTTCGGCGTGGCGCCGATGGATGCTCTACAAGGATCTCCTCCCGCCCAGCAACTTTTGCCAGCGCTTCCACCACAGTCATGGTTAAATCGGACTCTCAGGTCGGAGCTGTCGTCGGTCTCCGCATCAAGCCTCGGGCCAGTTGGTGATATTATGCATGGATTATGTAATAATTATCATTGAAAATTCCGGCGGGGCCCGGGGGCCCTGCCGACACGGCGACTCGAAACCCGAACATGCAGAGGGCATTTCCACTGCTGACACTGGTACGACCACGATTACTAAGACGATCCTTGATGACTCTGTCAAGCGAACCGTTCGATAGAAACAACCGGCCGGTGCTGGTGGGGCAGGAGACCCCGCAGCCGCCATTTCCGTTCCGAGTAGACTCGACCATCATCTCCGGGTTCGGACGGGGGTCGAGTGATCTGGGCATCCCTACGGCCAATGTGCCACACGATGCGTTTGACTGTCTCCAGGATTTTGAGACGGGCATCTACTATGGTTGGGCGCAGGTCCGGGCCAATAGTGAGGAGAAGAAGGCCGGGTCTGGGGGCCGGGATGTGAACTACTCGTTTGGCAAGAACCTGGGGGATGGGGACTGTGGCGTGTTCCCCATGGTCATGAGCGTGGGGTGGAACCCGTTCTACCAGAACAAGGAGAAGAGTGCCGAGATACACATTATCCGGGACTTTAAGAAGCAGTTCTATGGGGCTCGAATGAAGCTCATTGTGCTAGGGTACATCCGGCCAGAGCTCAACTACATTTCCAAGGAGGCGTTGATTGACGATATTAATATGGACATCAAGGTGACGGTCAATTGTCTCGAGAGGGAGAAGTACAAGGCGTATAAAGATGACGAATTCTTTGCATAAGCACTAATAGATTATGGCTAATACTATCTGTGTTTAATCAACTGCCTGGCGGTTGGTATGAATACGTATGACGATGCAATGACGGCTCTGTGACGCATGTTCCAATCGTGCCAGGTTGATTTGTAGTCTGTAAGTTCCTAGTGGTTTTATATGAACAACAGTACTAATCAGTACCTCAACAGCACTAATCAGTACTTAATTAGTTTATTCCAGTATGTAATAAGATTGCCGATACGGTGCCTGCCAAGCATATTGTATCTTAAACTCGCATAATGTAGCACCGTTAGGCTTTACCTCCTCGAAGCAGACCCTCTGCGAGCGCTGCGCCCGCAAAGAGGCCTGACGCACACTTCCGACTTAACGTGGGAGTTAAACGGTAATAAATTCACAATCGCATACCGAGCCAATTTAGCAGACAGGTTGTGCAAAGCCTTTGGGTGTATTCGAACTCGACATTTTTCACCATTTTCTTCCAGGATATTCATCAGTATGTCACCACTAAAGGTAAAATACGTTCTAGTTACTTCAAAACAAATCGATAATATAAAAGATGGACTTTCTGATTGGGCCAAAAAAAAGCCTAGGATTAACAATGTAACTTACCTCAGTTGTATTGCTCAAGGTCATCTCGAGGATCGCTATGCAAGAGAGGGATTCAGAGAGCTCATGTACCACGACAAGTTTAGGGAAGACATGTTTACCGAGGATGAAGAGGTAGTGCTCCTTGATCGAATTTTGTCTAGTCCTAGAATGAAACGACGTTTCCGTCTTGAGATGGCAGAAGTTCAAAACAAATTCACCAGCTTAAAGTATCCTAATGAAAGCGGCTTGACTACGAGTAGGGCTAGTGGTCCATTATTGGCCGACTCCAGAGAGATAAATGACTATTTGCAGAAAAGACGGAACCTTCCCTTCCTGTGTATTGATTCCTTATTGAACGATGCGTCAGAGACTAAAGTAGACCAGCAATCTACAAACGGGGAAGAGTCTGAGAAAACAGCTGGAAACCACAAATACTCTACTATTGAAGAAGAATCTGCGGAACGTGCTCGAAAAAAACGCAAGACTATTCCTTTTGAGGATATGAAATTCACGGCGATTTTATCACAAGCATGTTACGCTCGAAGTAACCAAGTTTCAGGATTCCAGAAGCTTTTAGGAGTACATCTTCGTGATTCTGGAGTAAGACATAACGAATTGGAATTACTCCATCGAATGGGTTTGTCCTTAGCCCCATCTGCAATTCGCAAGGCCAGGAAAGAATTGGAAGATGTGGGCAAGGAAAATAAGCGCGATTCTACAGAAGAGGAGCCCGGTAATTGCTTATGACAACTTCGAACAGGC
>JAKTQL010002526.1:388-44812 GCA_030558815.1 Blastobotrys malaysiensis
TTGCACCCCCAGACCCCCCCATCGGGGTTCTAGGGGCGGAGCCCCTGCTACAGGGAGTCTGGGGGACTGGTCCCCCAGGACAATTGCACCAAGTGTTTCGAGGTCAATTGCACCGCCCAGGGTCTTCGAGGGCCAGCCCTCGAGCTCCCCTAGCTGGGGGTTGCACCCCCAGACCCCCAGGTCCATTGCACCAAGTGTTTCGAGGTCAATTGCACCACCCAGGGTCTTCGAGGGCCAGCCCTCGAGCTCCCGTAGCTGGGGGTTGCACCCCCAGACCCCCCCATCGGGGTTCTAGGGGCGGAGCCCCTGCTACAGGGGGTCTGGGGGACTGGTCCCCCAGGACAATTGCACCAAGTGTTTCGAGGTCAATTGCACCGCCCAGGGTCTTCGAGGGCCAGCCCTCGAGCTCCCGTAGGTGGGGGTTGAACCCCCAGACCCCCAGTAGGTCCAATTGTTTCGACGGGGAAGATTAGAATATATTAAAAGTCGGGGAAGAGGTCTGCATAAGGGTCGTCACAGGAGATGCCATAGTCGAGGGGTTCCTCCGGGTAGCGGTCGAAGAGGGACGTGTCGCCGACGCCGGACTGGATGTTAGGTTCGTAGGGGGTTTCAATGTCCTTTGAGAGCAGCTTGTCCCAAATGACCTCTGCGAACCAGGGGTGAGTTTTGACGTCCTGGGAGCCGCCCTGGAGGTTACCGAGGCGGCGCGTCAGGTCCTTTGTGATGAGTTTCTGGAGCAGGTCGACGGCGTCGGGGTGCAAAAAGGAGGGGTAGCGAACGTGGCCGACGAGGATGTTTTCATAGGTGCGCATCGGGGTCTGGTCGTAAAAAGGCGTGTACCCGGTGAGCATTTCAAAGATGAGGATGCCGAGGGACCACCAGTCGACCGACTTGTTGTAGGCCTTTGTGGTGACCACCTCGGGCGCAATGTAGTCCGGGGTGCCGCACAGGGTCCAGGTAACGTCGGGCACCTCCTTGGCGAAGCCAAAGTCGGTGATCTTGATGTGGCCGTTCTTGTCGAGCAGGATGTTTTCCGGCTTGAGGTCGCGGTATATGATGGAATGCGAGTGGAGGTACTCGAGGGCGAGCGTCACCTCGGCGGCGTAAAACTTGGCCACCGGGTTGGGGAAGCGCTGCGACTTGCGCAGCAGGGAGAAGAGCTCGCCGCCCTCAATGTAGTCCATGACCATGAACAGGTTGCGCGAGTCCTGAAAGGTGCCCCACATGCGAATCAAAAACGGGTGGTCGACGAGCTTGAGCATCCGGCGCTCGTCGTTGGTGTGCTCGACCTGCTTCATCTTGACGACCTGTGCCTTCTTGAGCACCTTGATGGCGTAGTAGCGGTTGTTGTGCACGCTGCGCACCAAGTGTACCCGCCCAAACGAGCCCGTCCCCAGCGTGCGCTGGATGTGAAAGTCCGAGAGCGAGTACTTGCCCTTGGACACGGTCGATCGGTTCGGCAGCAGCGATTGGCCCTGGGGCCCCGGGGCTACGGGCGCCGACCCCTGCGGGGGCTGTGATTGCGACGGCGCGGTCGCGTGTGCCTGGGACGCCTGGTCGGGGAGGGCAACCTGGGGCTCGGTCGCAAGCTGGCTCATGTCCATGGTGGAGGAGGAATTGGTCGTCGACTCTGGTTCAGAGATAGTGCTGGCTGGCGATTGTGCTTCGTCCGGGTGTCTTTTTTTCAATTTACGAAAAATGCGCTTATGCATCAGATAAAGGGAAGAAAGGATGGGATGGGTGGTGGGTTCTTATTGGGCTTACAACCCCCGGGGGGAAGAGCGCGTTTTTTGTTTTGGACGGCGGAGAGGGGTGTGACGGGGGAGGGGACTTTACTACTGTACTACTACCCAATGGTCCTTTACGCCCTGCGGTCTCTACAGGCAGGGCAAGTGCTACGGTTGGGGAGGGAGAGTGGCGACCCGGACGGAATGCGACAGGGGTGTTGTGGGCCTTGTTATGGGCTCAATCTCGTCTACCGAGGACTACAAGGCGAAATCACCGTCTCCAATGCCGCAGGCGGTCTCGTTTCAATGCGCGGCTTGCAGCGTGGCTCCGGGAGCAAACTTGTCCCGTCTCTTCTCTCGCAATTGGCCTCTTTCTGACCTGCCGTGGCGATTATGGGGAACGAAGGAAGTCAAATTCTTGTCCGCCTTGGAATGGCCTTAAATCCTTTGTTCATGGAGCGTGTGCAGTGCCGTCCTTTATGCCTGATTAGGTAATGGCAAATGCCGCCCCTGCAAAAGCCGCACTCAAACGCCGCATTATTGCAGGCCGCGAGCCTGAACATTGGCGTACCCAGGGATTTGGTCATTGTGCCAATATATCGTAGATTATTCAACTCCGGGAGCTCGAGGGCTGGCCCTCGAATACACTACACCATCAATTACCTGGGGGACCAGTCCCCCAGACCCCCTGTAGCAGGGGCTCCGCCCCTAGAACCCCGTTAAGCGTGTAACAACGGGGGTCTGGGGGTGGAGCCCCCAGCTACGGGAGCTCGAGGGCTGGCCCTCGAATACACTACACCATCAATTACCTGGGGGACCAGTCCCCCAGACCCCCTGTAGGCAGGGGCTCCACCCCTAGAACCCCGTAATGGTGTAACGAATTGTGTAACAACGGGGGTCTGGGGGTGCAACCCCCAGCTGCGGGAACTCCTCAGTCATTGTTCGTTAGAGCTCTTGGTCTATTGGCAATATTGAAACGGGAATAGGTTTAACAACTGTATCTTATCTCCACTACTCGGTACATGTAACAAGCTGTCCAATTATTTCAACAAAGTTACCGTTTATCTCTGTAACCTGCCATTGCTGAACTCTACAATGGTGTATTGTATTGCATGTCAAATAGGTACGGCTGGGTCTATACATTCCGGTACATTATAATGCTACTACGCGTACCAGAATCAATGCCACAATAGCAGTCTAAAATGTAGCCTATCATCTGATTTGTACTGGATTTCATGTTCTCTCCGTTTCTTAATTCTTTAGATTAATACCACCTGATACTTTAACGGTATTGTCTTATTAACCGTTAGCTTTAATGCCACTATGATCTCCAAAGCACAAGTACACCTGTACACTAGTCTTAATAGTCTTAATAGTCTTAATGGTCTATTATAATTGATCTGTCTTCGCTAACATAATGATTTGCCTTGATTGTTCCAGTCCTGGTGTTCTATTCAAAATTCATTGGACATCGGTTAGTACAATTCTTTACTGTTTCTTCCATCACCTTTAATAATCTATTCGTGATATACATACAGGCCGGCTACAGCCCGGCTAGCTCTACAAGCTAGAAGATGCAAAGTGGGTTAGTACAATTCTTCACTGTTTCTTCCATCACCTTTAATAATCTATTCGTGATATACATACAGGCCAGTTACAGCCTGGCTAGCTCTACAAGCTAGAAGATGCAAAGTGGTAATTGTCTAGCAGGTACAAATAGTCCTCGACAACAGACCCCACAAGCCCCATCCCCGGGATCCAGCTCGTCTTGGCCAGCACGCCGTTGATAAAAGGCCGGGTCACCCCCTGGTACATGGCACCCCGCAGCGTCCACCACCACATGGCCATGCCTCGCTTCTGGAGCTCCTCCGCCTCGAGCTTGGTCATGGACCGCAGCCCGCCCGGAAGGTTCTCCGCATGCGACCGCACCATTTGTCGCCTCGCAACGTACTCAATGACCAGCCCCACCACCCACGGCACCCACGGGTTCACCTTCTTCCCCCGGTCCGACCTGCGGGCCTGCCAATACATCATCAATGCGTAAATCAGCGGACGCAGGATATACGCCACCTCCGCCAGCAGGGCCCGCACATTGTCCAGGGTGTGCACCAAGTCCTGCGGCGACTTGACGTCCTCCGCCATTAACACCCGGTCCATGAGGAACTCCTCCACATTGCTGCTCCCGCCGCGGTCAACGTAGCTGATCTTCTGGCCGCTCCGCGGCAGCACCCACTCCGTCTTCGTGACCGGCTGTAGCGCCTCAAACGGATCCTCCTGCTGTGACTCGTCAAACTTGGCCGGATCAACTTCACGCTCGGGGATGGGCGGCGACAGCACCGGCCGCCGCGCGTAGGCCATGAGCGCCAGCCGCAGCACCGCCTTGAACGACTCGATCCCCACCACCGTGTTCCACCGCGCCTTGTCGCTGCGCGACCGCCCGACCATCTCCCACAGCAGCTCCGTGTACCGCGTCAGCTGGATGCTCAGCGCCAGCGCCCGGTAGAGCCGCTTGCGCTCGACGTAGAACTCGGTGAACCGGTGGTGCGGCGACGGCTTGAGCGTCACGTCCCCCGCCACCAGCTTCTTGGCCTCTTTGGCAATGATCTTGTCGTGGTACAGCCCCAGCACCTGAAGCGTCGAGTAGAGCCCCTCCGTCGCGATTTCCACGTTCTGGAACCGCCCGGGCAGGATAAACGTTAGGGTGCGCAGACTCGACTCGATCGAGGAGATCTGCGCACAGTTCTTGACCAAGAACGATTCGTACCGCTCCAGCCACGAGGCCATCTTGCCTTTTCAAATTCGTTTCCAAGCGGTGGTGAAGACGGTTGATTTGGCGCGTGCCGAGGCCCAAAAACCCCACACCACACGGCTGTCCCCGGTATCACATCTCGGATCTCGAGATCGACCCCCAGCCCGGGGGGGGGGGGGGGTCTGGGGGCAGAGCCCCCAGCTACGGGAGCTCGAGGGCTGGCCCTCGAATACACTGCGAGTGCAAATATTGGGGTGCAATTGACCTGGGGGACCAGTCCCCCAGACCCCCTGTAGCAGGGGCTCCGCCCCTAGAACCCCCAGCTACGGGAGCTCGAGGGCTGGCCCTCGAATACACTGCGGGTGCAAACATTGGGGTGTAATTACCCCCTGGAGCAGGAGCAGGGGCTGGGCCCCTAGGTGTCAAGCAAGTGTACCAATAACTATCATAAATACATAAAAAGAAGCCCAAAAGAATTAAAAAGATAAACGTTAGACCGATTCGTTGACCTCTACACGGCCGCCGCAGTTGAGACACAAGTATTGGAGCTTCCCCGAGGACGAGCTCTGCGCGATGGCATTGCGCTTCATGGTGACCCACTCCCCCTTTGCGGGTATCCGTCCGCACTCCTTGGAGACGCAGCGGGCGCCCGTCTTCTTGTAGCGCAGTCCGCACGAGTTGCACAATTGCCCCGCGGACGGGGACCACGAGGGTCTCCAGCAGGGGGACTGGTCGGAGCCGCACGAGATGCAGCGCCGTCGCGAGTCCGAGTACCTGGGGGGCGCCGGTTTCAATTCGGGCGAGAGCGGCGGGGTGGTGGGCAGGGAGGCGATTGTCGAGTCGCCCAGGGACTCTGCGACGGGGGACGGCTGGTGGTGGTGGTTGACGGGCCGCGAGTAGGGCTTGGAGTTGTCGTGGAACGAGGCGCGGCGCTGTCCGTGGGTCGGGGGGTTTGGATGGTAGTCCTTGTTAGTGTTAGTCGTCGGGGTGTTAGTAGAAATAGTAATAGTTGTATTTGTAGTCTTGTTAGTCGTGGCGGTCGTTACAGTCGTCAGGGGGTCGTTAGGGGTCGCGGAGTGCACTCGGGGCGGCGCCGCGGTCTGGGCAATCTCCTTGAGCTTTCCCGGGTGGTTCTTCTTCATCCATGCGTCCAATTGGGGCCGCCAGGTGCCCCGCGGGGCCGTGTCGGGGTAGAGCAGCGAGAAGGACGGGGACTTGGTCGGCCGCGACGTGTAGTTGAGGTCGTGGGACGAGTAGGATCGAGAGCGCCCCGCGCACTCGACCGAGCTCACCGACGACGAGGACGAGGCCGATCCGTCGCTCTGATCCAACACGGGCGAGGGGGACTCGCTCGACCCGGAGATGGTGTTGCGGCGCGGCCGGTCGGGGATCTGGAGCCTGGTGAACAGGCTCGCCGCCGCGGTGGCCGGGGTAGGCGGTTTGGCGACCGTCGGGGAGCTTGGCCCCGGGGTCGTAGGCTCGTGCTCCTCAGGGATCGAGGTCGTCGTGAGCATCATTCGTTGCAAAGTAGAAAAGGGGTCCTTGGCTGATTCTCGGACCGTGTACACTGGTGGATCCAGGCTAAAACCCTATCCAAGATGCACAATACAATAAAGTAGCGAGTGACCTTGTCCAATTAAACTCGGACACAATTCGATCTGGGGCTGCTCCGGGCCTCGAATTTAAGGGGCAGGGGCGATCCGTTGCAATATCTCAAAACCCGCCAGCTAACAAGAGCGAGTGGGACACAGGGGTGCGGATGCTCAATTACAAATGTCAGCAAGTGCCGTGATCTCAAGGTCGCGTTTGGACTAAACCGAAACTCAAATGTAAAAGGCGCAAGTGCCGTTTACAGATGTGGGTGCGGTGTATGTAGTGTAGACCGATCGACCAAGTGGGCTAATGATACGGCCGCTGCAGACTATAGATGCTCCTTATAATTACGCTGGCACACAGTCGCTTGGATATCCCTCACCGTGTATTAATTGACGTCTTGGAGAGGGGTCGCTATATTTGGAGTGGGTCCGGGTGAAATATAATCCCTCGAGATGGCTTGAGATCCGATATTTCAGAGGAGAGATCAGTTACAGGGATGTTCTACAATGTATGCGGTGGTAATTTGATGTCATTAACTGCTCTATATCCGCCATTTAACCTTGGCAGCCCGTCACCACCACCGGCCGGGCCGTATCTGGATCGTACCCCCAACTCCGCCGACTCACACGGCGGTGCTGCATTGGACTACATAAAATTACACACCCTGGCGCTCCCACCGACTTGCTCCAAATGGAAACCCCATGTCGTCTCCTCGCCATCCGCTCCTCGGGAACCGCTCGCCCCGCGAGGGGAACGCCTTTTAAAAAGGGGTGGTGCGTGGCCTGATCGAGTAGGTGAAATTTGACAATTTCACCTCCCACGTGGAGGTCGCCCGACTCGGAATAAATAACGTCATACATTCCTGCCACCCCTCCTCGGTACCCAGGCTGCTTACACCGTGCCCTGGATTACCTACGCAGCCCGGGGAGCTCGACATGACACTACACCATTACCTGGGGGACCAGTCCCCCAGACCCCCTGTCGGCAGGGGCTCCGCCCCTAGAACCCCGTAACAGAAGGGGGTCTGGGGGCAAAGCCCCCAGCTACAGGAGCTCGAGGGCTGGCCCTCGAATACAATACACCATCAATTACCTGGGGGACCAGTCCCCCAGACCCCCTGTAGCAGGGGCTCCGCCCCTAGAACCCCGTAACAGTGTAACAACGGGGGTCTGGGGGTGGAACCCCCAGCTACGGGAGCTCGAGGGCTGGCCCTCGAATACACTGCGAGAGCAAATACTGGGGTGCAATTGACCCGGGGGACCAGTCCCCCAGACCCCCTGGAGCAGGGGCTTCGCCCCTAGAACCCGGAGAGTTCGAGGGCCAAGGCTCAATGCCCCGGATCCCGGTGGGGAAAGCGGGCTCAGGATTACGTACAGACGGACCCATATTTACGTACGCGGCGGGATCACCAAGATACCAACGACTGATGGAAGGCAAGGAGCACAAGGTAGCGCTCAAGGTGCTGAGGCTGTCGCGGCCGCGGCTGAATCCGCGGGACCCGCTGGTGACGGAGTTTGGCGAGCACGTGGCGAGTGCGACGACCTTTTCGCTGCCCAAGAGCTTTGGCACGGTCTACGTCGGCGAAAAGTTCAGCTGTATGGTCTCGGTGAGCCTCGCGCAGGCCCCGTACGACGCCGGGGAGGAGGTCAAGCTCTCCGTGTCGGCGGTGATCCAGCCGCCTGCGGCTCCCGGGGCCGAGCCGCTGAGCATTGTGCACGAGGACTCTACGGCGACGGTGCTGTCGCGCGAATCGAACTGCGTGCAGCACATTGTCAGCTTTGAGCCCCAGGAGACGGGGGTCCACACGCTCTCCGTCAAGGTCGCGTACGGCGAGGAGAGCCGCACGTTTGTCAAGCACTACCAGTTCTCCACCGCGCCGGGGCTCAGCGTCAAGACCAAGCTCCAGCAGCCGCACTCGAACCACCCGGCCGCGACCATTGAGGCCCAGATCGAGAACATCTCCGACGCGTCCATGGTGCTCGAGGGCACCGAGCTGCTGCCCGCGAACGGCTGGTCCGTGCACCCGTTCCCGTCCTCCACCATTCAGCTCCAGCCCAAGGATATATGGCAGGTCGCCTTCGTCCTCAGGGCCGCCGACGCCGACAAGGACCCGGTCGGCCTCTCGCGCCTCAGCCTCTCGTGGCGCCGCGAACCCATGGGCGAAAAGGGATTCATGACCACGGGCGCCCTCAAGGGATAGTTAATGCACTCAATTGAACAATATACGGGTTCTAGGGGCGGAGCCCCTGCCCCAGGGGGTCTGGGGGACTGGTCCCCCAGGCCAATTGCACCCCAATACTTGCACAGTGTATTCGAGGGCCAGCCCTCGAGCTCCCGTAGCTGGGGGCAAAGCCCCCAGACCCCTTTCTGTTACGGGGTTCTAGGGGCGGAGCCCCTGCTCCAGGGGGTCTGGGGGACTGGTCCCCCAGGTCAATTGCACCCCAGCATTTGCACTCGCAGTGTATTCGAGGGCCAGCTCTCGAGCTCCCGTAGCTGGGGGTTCCACCCCCAGACCCCCGTTGTTACACTGTTACGGGGTTCTAGGGGCGGAGCCCCTGCCGACAGGGGGTCTGGGGGACTGGTCCCCCAGGTAATTGATGGTGTAGTGTCTTCGTGGGCCAGCCCTCGAGCTCCCGGAGCTGGGGGTTGCACTCCCCAGACCCCCCGCGGTGTGTACAAATACAGTCAATTGGACATCTACGAGTCAATTTTCATTAGTAAGGGAAGAATCCCCGGCCGCGGCCACGACCGCGGAACCCTCTGCCGCCCCGGCCTCTACCTCTGCCGCGGCCACGGGCCATGCCAGGAATGTTGGTACGCTTTGGTACCACCTTGAGCGCCCGGCCCTTGAACATGGACTCGTTGAGGATGAGCGCATGGGGCACGAGGGCGGGCTCGGCAAACTCTACGTACGCACACCCCCGCGGGTGCCCAGTATACTTATCACAGAGAATCGTGACCCGGTTGATCGTGCCGCACGACTGAAAGTGCTGCTGCAGCTCCTCGGGGGTCGTGCTGTAGTCCACATTGCCCACGTACACGCTCCGCGCGTCGACCTCCTCCTTGGACTCGGCGAGCTCTGTGCTGCTCTTGTTGAGCTCGTTCTGCATATCCTCCAGCATCTTGGCCTCCTCCTCCAGCTGCTTGAGCCGCTCCTTCACCGCAGCCGCCTGGGTCTCCTTTTCCTCCGTGTTGCCCATCGACTCGTCCTTCGCCTCGGGCTCGACTGGCGCAACCGCCTCCGCCTTGTGTTCCTCGCTCATCTTGTGCTCGGTGATTGTGGATGAAAAGATCGCGTCCGTTTTTCACATTTGGGACCGCCGCACCCGATAACCCGATAGTTATTCTCCGCGCAGCGGAGCTACAGGGGGTCTGGGGGACTGGTCCCCCAGGTCAATTGCTTTGGAGGTGTCTTCGAGGGCCAGCCCTCGAGCTCCCGTAGCGGGGGCAAAGCCCCCATACCCCCCTCAGGCCTACGGAAACGGTCATATTCAATGTTAATTAACGTCAAATCAGCGTACTATCTGTGCAGTGGAATTACTAGAGGTCTGGGGACTGGTCCCCCAGTGGCGCCTCCTAGGATGATTTAGACCCCATTGAAAGCCATCCGGGCTGAATATTAAGCGTTAATAACGATTCTACGTCGTACGGAAACGGCTCTATGCAAGCAAAAGTGAATTAACGTTAATTAGACTAGTTATCTGCGTAGCGGAGATACAGGAGATCTAGGGGACTGCGATGCCGTCTAGGGCAATTAGCAACCCATTGACGACTATGTGAAGGAATATTGGACCCTAATAGCGTTTCTACATGGTACGTAAATGGCCCTATGCAAGCAAAAGTGAATTAACGTTAATTAGACAAGTTATCTGCGTAGCGGAGATGCAGGAGATCTAGGGGACTGCGATGCCGTCTAGGGCAATTAGTAACCCATTGACGGCTATGTGAAGGAATATTGGACCCTAATGGCGTTTCTACATGGTACGCGAATGGCCCTATGCAAGCGAATGTGAATTAACGTTAATTTGGCAAGCTCTCTGGCTACTGGGGTCTAAAGGTCCGGGGACTTGAGGCCATCTAGGGAGATTCAAAATCCATTAAGGACTGTCCAGGTTGAATATCAAACGCGGAAAGTGTTTCTACGTCGTATTGACCCTATGCAAGCAATTGTGAATTAACGTTAATTGGGTAGGCTCTCCGAGCAGTAGAGCTAGGGGTCTGAGCAATTGCTGTGGGGGCGTCTTCGAGGGCCAGTCCTCCAGCTCCCGCAACTGGCTCCAGACCTCCATTACCAGCGTCCTATCAATTGATCTCGCTACAGATATTCTTAAACGCTAACGACATGCTATAAAATTTCGGAACCACAACATATCATAGGAACTATCTGCGTAGTAGACTAGGTAATGGGTTTCTAGACTAATCATTGGGGGCTCATCTCCGTCCAATTGGCGAGTATCCTCCGCGCAGCGGAGCCCCAGGGGGTCTGGGGGACTGGTCCCCCAGGTAATCGCACGGTAGTGTATTCGAGGGCCAGCCCACGAGCTCCCGTAGTTGGGGGTTGCACCCCCAAACCCCCGCTCAATTGTTACGGGGTTCTAGGGGCGGAGCCCCTGCTACAGGGGGTCTGGGGGACTGGTCCCCCAGGTCAATTGCTTGCGTAGTGTCTTCGAGGGCCAGCCCTCGAGCTCCCGTAGTTGGGGGTTGCACCCCCAAACCCCCGCTCAGATGATCTCCGCGCAGCGGGACTAAAGTCTATCGTTAGTTATATACATGCAAAACGTCTATAATCGTTAATCGTCTCATCGTAATCAAAAAGGGTCCGAGATGGCGGCCCGGGCATGGTCTCTGGTCTCGCGCAGGCGGCGCGAGATGAGCTCGTACGTGAACAAGGTGACTGCGGAGGAGGGCACTGCTCTGAACATGTTGGTGCCCAGGCCGGCGTAAAACGCGCGCCAGCCCTCCTCTCTCAGAATGATGCGCACCGTCTTGACAATGCCGCGGTACTTGCGCTCGGCGCCATTCCCCGACTGGATCTGGTTACGGGTCCGGATCACCTCGTGCGGGTAGGTGATGGTCGACGCGGCCACCTTGGAGAGCCCGCTGGCGGCGAGAATGCCAATGTTGTTGAGCACCTGTGAGTGCTCGTACATGTACCGGTGGGTCTCCGCGTCCTCGGCCCCGGCGTAGAGGTTGTGCGGGTCGTACTGCTGGGTCGTGAAGAGCACCTTGAGCTTCTCGTAGAGCGGGAACTGCACCGCCACATGGCTCAGCCCCAGCAGCGCCGGGCCCAGCCCCGAATAGAACACCCTGACCCCCTCCGTCGTGTACATGGTGCGGATCGCGTCCCACGTCGACTTGTACTGCCACGGCGACGACTTGCTCTGGGACATGAGCCGCGTCTTGACGACCCAGATCGGATTGGTCACCAGGGTCGACGTCGCCCCCGCCGCCAGGGCAGACAAGATGTGCGCCACAAACGGGTGCTGCTGGAACGCCCCCGACGCGGACAAGTACCCCTTGGACTTTTCATAGAGCAGAAAGTACACCGTCCAGGTCGGAATGTACCCAATCACGATGGGCGCCAGCCCCCGGTAGAGCCCCCGGACCCCGTCCTCGCCGTAGATGGTCCGCACGGTCCCGACCATGCCCGAGTACTTGGTGAGCAGCCCCCGGGCCTTGAGCCCGCCCTGCGCCTGGAGCTTCGTCTTGGCCACGTCCAGCGGGCACACGGCGATGCCGCTCGTGACCCCGGCGATGGCGCCGGCAAATGCATTGATGTTGTCGTCTGAGAAGCGCAACAGCGCCCGCTGGTGCCACGAGAGCACCGCGCTCCGCTCCTCCTTCACCGGTAGCACATCCTCGTCGCTCATGGTGTGTGGAGTGGTGGTGGGGTCGAAAAAATCCCAATGCCGGGGCTTTTCCGAGTCGTTCCTTCCCGTCCCTATTGGCCAAGTCGATTCACCGCGATGGATGGACTGGACAAGATCAAGGCGCAGCTGCGCCAGATCATCGAGACCGAGATCGAGCTCGGCATTATGATCCACGACTTCCAGGGCACCCCGGAGAGCAAGGAGGGCCTGCTCAGCCGCGTCCGCACCCTGACCAAGGAGATGGAGTCCCTCAGCGTGGCCGCCGCTACGCTCGACTACCGGGTGCCCCTCGACGTGATCGAGTACATTGAAAACGGCCGTAACCCGGACGTCTACACCCGCGAGTTCGTCGAGCTCCTCGCAAAACAGAACCAGTACGTCAAGGGCAAGCAGGACGCCATGCGCGAGTACAGAGACGCCATCGCAGACGAAATCAAGGCCGCCTACCCGGACCTCGAGCCCGTCGTCGCCCGCGTCGTCGAACGCTCCAACTAACCGCTATTTATTGTAACCCTTTGACCAATCACCTCCGTAACCAATTGCCTGAACCCCGCAGTGGGGGTTTGGGGGTGCAACCCCCAACTACGGGATCTCGAGGGCTGGCCCTCGAATACACTACGCCATCAATTACCTGGGGGACCAGTCCCCCAGACCCCCTGTAGCTCCGCTGCGCGGAGGGCTTGTCGAATTAACGTTAATTCACATTCGCTTGCATAGGGCCGTTACCGTTGGCCCGAGGGGGGTCTGGGGGTGCAACCCCCAGCTTCGGGAGCTCGAGGGCTGGCCCTCGAATACACTACGCCATCAATTACCTGGGGGACCAGTCCCCCAGACCCCCTGTAGCTCCGCTGCGCGGAGGGCTTGTCGAATTAACGTTAATTCACATTCGTTTGTATAGGGCTGTTTCCGTACGACGTGGAAACGCTATTAACGCCTGGCATTCGGCCTGAATAGTCCTTGATGGATTGAGAATTGTCCTAGACGGTGAATTAGCCCCCCAGACCCCTAGATCCTCAGTAGCTCCGCACCGTAGAGAACCTGTCGAATTAACGTTAATTCACATTCGCTTGCATAGGACCGGTTCCGTAGGCCTGACGGGGGTCTGGGGGCGGAGCCCCCGCTACGGGAGCTCGAGGGCTGGCCCTCGAAGACACTATGCGAGTAATTGACCTGGGGGTGGAGCCCCCAGCTACGGGAGCTCGAGGGCTGGCCCTCGAAGACACTACGCGAACAATTGACCTGGGGGACCAGTCCCCCAGACCCCCTGTAGCTCCGCTGCGCGGAGAGCTTGTCGAATTAACGTTAATTCACATTCGCTTGCATAGGGTCGTTTCCGTAGGCCTGAGGGGGGCCTGGGGGTGCAACCCCCAGCTGCGGGAGCTCGAGGGCAGGCCCTCGAATACGCCTCCAAAGCAATTACCTGGGGGACCAGTCCCCCAGACCCCCTGGGGCTCCGCTTCGCGGAGGGCAGATCCTTGTTACAGCGTTTGTTACGCGTTGGGAGGTTCGTTACAGGGGGGTCTGGGGGTGCAACCCCCAGCTACGGGAGCTCGAGGGCTGGCCCTCGAAGACAATCGGGGGTGCAAATACCTGGGGGACCAGTCCCCCAGACCCCCTGGGGCTCCGCTGCGCGGAGAGTAGCGGTTTTATCCGCGCAACTCCATTCCGGGGTCGGCACGAGCAATGCAGGACAATGTCATCAGGGGTCGGAAGGGATCGACAGATATTTGAGTCTCCACTTGGGCAATAGCAATTGGGGTACGGACGGCTAAGTTGGAGAGCATTACGGTCGTATTAAGTATTAGTTTATCTATCTCATTACACATTAAGCATTAAGTCGTAGTAGGGTCAAAGAATCGTCTATCGTGGTCACATGCAGAGTTATGCAAGCTTTGGGCGGTCCTCGTCGCTCTTGGGGCTGGTAGTGCGCAGCACAAACGAGTCCGGGGTCCCTGCGCGGGGTTTCGGGGCAAAGGTCGGGCTCACGGGGTTTGATCGCGAGGCCACGCCGTTTGGAGAGGAGGCGCTGGTGGAGCGGAGGTCAGCGTCGTAGAGGTGGTAGGAGGAGGTTTTGTGGTGGGTGTAATAGTCGAGGGGCTTTTCGCGCTTGGAATCAAAGTTGGTTTGGATCGGGGGCAGTTCATACATGGCCGGGGTCCCTTCGCGGGCGGGCGCCACGCCGACCATGGTCTCCTCGTCCTCCATGGGCAATTCCTCGTACTCCTTGGCGGCGGGCAGGTCAAACGACTTGCGGAGCTTTTGCGGCTGCGTCACCCCAGTCTCAATGTAGTCGTAGGACCACCGCGCGAACTTGTCAGTCTGGAGGCGCGGCAAAATGGTCAGCTTGCACAGATAGAACATGGAGAAGGAGAGCACGGCGCCGCCAATCAGGTCGACAAAGTAGTGGTGGGTCAGGTACATGGTGGACCACCAGATCCAAAAGATGTACCCAAAGAACAGGGGCTTGAACCGCGGGAACACGTGGGACAAGAAGAGCACCTGGAGTACGGCAAACCCAGAGTGCAGCGACGGGAACGCGCCAAACACGAGCGGACTAGCGCCAAACGCGTCCGAGTAGAGATGGATCCCCAGGATCTGGTCAATCCGCTCCAGGCCGCCGGGGGACCCGGGCATGCCATAGTTGGCCGGCGACAGGCCGTGGAGCCGCTGGTACCACGGGGGCGCGGTGGGGAAGACGATTTGAATCAGCACCGCGATCCACCCGACCCAGCCGAACGCAAACGCAAACACCGGCAGCGTCTTGGGCGGGCCAAATACAAACATAATGGCCGCGACAAAGAAGGGCGCGCCATAGTGGGCCAGCCCGTAGGGGATCCACGCCAGAATGTCCAGCACCGGGTGGGTGAAGGACGCCAGCACGTCGCTCAAGTCCCCGCCGTACAAAATGGTCTCCAATGCCGGAAGGACCCGGACATAGATCGAGGGCCGCCATTCAGCCGCAATAAAGCGGTTAGCCGAGAAGAAAAAGAGCCAGTTGCCAATGGGCAGGAACTTGAACAGAAACTGCCCTGTTACCGGGACGAGGCACAGCAGCGCCAGCACCAGAGCGGCCAGCACTCGGATGATGGGGGCCGGCTCGGGTATGATACAGAGGCAAAACACAAAACAGGGCCCCATGACGGCGTACTGGAGGTCCCACAGGGTCCACTGGTGCTTACGGACCCGATCAATGGTGACACGGACGTCCCACGACGACTCGAGGCGGCCAATCGTCGCCCCTGGAATCGCGTCCTGGAGGAACCGCGCCTGGATTCGCCTAGCCCAGAGCATTATTTACTGTGGATATTACGACTACACGGGTGGGGGCTTCTATGGGAGTGCTAACTAGTGTTCGCTGGGTTTATAACACTACAATGCTGATGCTGGTTGATGTTGATGTTGACGATGCAGAGGGTGGGCCTTGTGAGGAAAGGGGGAGGTGGTGTTGATGGTGCGTATATCCCAGGCTGTGTCCGGGTCGGACGGGGCAGGGATTGTTTCGGAACTCCGGAAGGGAAAATTTTTCAAATGCCGAGGGTTACGCGTGACCAGCGTATATCGTGGTCTTGGCCAGGAGCCCCCCGGAGGGGTCGCAGGAGCTCCGGCTGGAGCGATCGAGGGCGGACCTCACCACAGCGTGGGGCAAGGGGTTACCACAAACGGGATAGGGCCATGGTGTATATAGAGTACAGTACCACTTGGCAGGCCGAGGGATGCCGCACTTGGCAAATCCACGATCCCCCCTGCCGTATCGCATACTCAAATAGGCAAGATCATAGGTACAGCTATGAATAGCGTACATGATAGCTCTACGAGTAATCACATTGAGCTGTACTTGTAGTGGTGGTGTTCGGCAGGTACGCTGTGGACATTACGTACTGTACTTGTATACTATAGGTATTGTAAACTGGTTCGTACGGAAGTACGGGTGTGGTACGGGGCTACGGAGCGTACATGTGGTCAATAATAGGTGAGTCGGTCTAGCAAGTTACACAGCGGCCGCCCTGGGCTCCTGTTGCTCTGCGGTAGTGGGTCCGCCTCATTTCTACGCCCCATCACCACGAACCACACACCACAAACTAGTTACTTGCTCCCACTCGACCACATACCAGCAGTGCGCAGCAGGTCGTCGCAGCCCCCCATAACCCGTATGCACAGGTGGTTCATTGTTGTGTGAGCGGGAGGTGCAGGATTGGTGCAGTGGGTGCTTCGATTTGCCCTTCTTAGAAGGAAAACCGTTGGACAAGGTGCTTTTTGCAAACCCCGCCTGCGAGACATGCACCGGGTCCAGCCCACCATGGCTGCCTATTCGGGACGCGGTACCGGGGATACCACCCAGAACGGATCACCGCGGTTGCTTTTTGTGCGATCGCCGGTGCGGATATGCCCTGCCGAGGGGAAAATGGCAAAATGGCCCTCATACGTAGGTGGCTACCCGCGGCTGGAATAGGCAATAATAGCTTTTTAAGATGTGCAAACTGGGCCTGTTTTGAGATGACAAGTCACACCCCCTCGAACATGGCTCTGTAGGAGTGAACGGAGTCGGTAGTGTGCAAGTGAGTAGTACGTGAGAGTCACTCCAGGCGGCAGCATGGGATAGGGAAAAAAAATTGTAAGCCATATATATCTAATACCCATCGCCCTTATTCTTTTTTTTTCTTTCTCTTTTCCTTTTCCTTTTCCTTCAACTCTTTTATATATATAGATTATATATATACCCTTGGCAACACTTTGGATTAACTGACTTCCCCCTAAGAGAACGAACCCGGATACGACCCTACGATAAGCTTTTTTCTTCTCTCTTTTCGCACTCCTGGCCTTTCCCACTAACCCTCCCCCTGGTTTGTACAAACGGGAATAGAGATATTATTTCAAAGGGTTTATATTCAAAGTTTGTGAAAAACGATAGTAGGTTTCCGGCCGTTTAAGATTCAAATCTACTGCGAGCAAAAAAATACGTCAAACGTCGTTTTCAGTGTTTCGAACTGAATAATATATATATATATATCTGGGCCGTACCGGTATATATATTTAATAATAGATACCCATAGATCTAGAGCGACCGACCCCGACAATGCATCATCATCACTCTGATCGAATCGCAACCGCCGCCATGGAGCTAGACACGGATACCCCCATGGCCAACGCGGAGGACCGCCCAGAAGACCGGCCCGCGCCCCAACCGTCGTCGCTAGAGTTCAACGAAGCGCATGAAAATTTAGAGCAGCTCTCGATCGAGCAAACGTTCATACCCCAGCCAGAGTCACCACCACAGGCCGCCCCACCAAAAGCATCGACCCCGCAGACTAACGAAGAAGAGAGCAACAAGAAGCCGACACAGTTTGTCAAGCGACACCGAATACGATCGCGGTCCATGCCCAACCTCATCTTCTACGACTCTCGCATCCACAAGCCGCAGCCGCCGCAAAAGCGACACGACTTTGTCATCAACCCAAAGTACCTGTCCACCTCGAACCTGCCCACGCCGTCGTGTACTCCGGCCCGGGAACAGCCGTGCTCGGTGTCGCCGCTGGCGCAGGGCCCCGCGACTTCGGCCTCGGCCAACCCGACAAAGCGACACAAGAAACGGCGCACCAGCCCCAACCCGACTTCGCTCGCCGGGTTCCCGCCAACCCCAACCTGCCCGACTGCGGCGCCCCCGATCCAACCCCCGCCCGTCAACGCCCAGTCCCTGCGCGAGATTGACCTCCAGGAGATATTCAAGAACCCGCAGCTGCGTCACGACATTATCTTTGACCCGCAGCTGCAGTTCCGCCCCAACCTGGACGGAGAACGCGGTAAGCGCAAGCGTATGATCGCCGACCGGTACTGGGACGCCGTGGTCGCCGAGTTTGAGTTTGTCGCCGCTCAGCCCGCCGGCGAAGAGGCCGACCTGATGCCACACTCAAAGCTGCCCCTGCTGTTCCAAACGCTGCGCGAAATCTTGCTCTCGCTGCTCCCCGTCAAGGACCGCTCCTACGTGGACTCGGTCCTCGACCCAGAGTTGCTGGTCCAGCAGCTGCGTCACTCGGCCCTCGACTTTGTCGCCCTGGCCCAATGGCTCTCGGGCGTGTTCAAGGCCCACTGTGCCCCCATGCGTGACGCGTGGGTCGACCAGATGGTCTCCCGGGTCGAGCTCGGCGTCGAGTCGCGATCCCCGCGGCGGCTCGTCGACGGGATCCGGCTCGTGTTTGCCATTCTCGAGGCGATGAAGCTCGACGTGGCCAATCACCAGATCCGAACCCTGCGCCCCATGCTGGTGGACACTGCGATTGAGTTTGAGCAGGATTACTACATTCAGGTCATTGACAAGGGTAAGATGAGCCTCCAGGACTCGCTCGAGTGGTTCAAGAAGGGCCTTTCCAAGTACTCTGCGCAGTTCTCCCCCGAGTCCCAGGAGGCGCTGGTCGTCGACACCAACCGGGCCGCCTTGGTCTACTCGCTGTTGCGACTGCTCTCGTGCTCCGCCGAGGAGATTGTCACCGAGTTCCCCATTACGTTTGGATTTGACTTTTCGCGACTGGCCGGGTTCCGCGCCGAGCTGCGAAAGGTGGTGTGCCTCCACTTGTGCGTGCTGCTCTACCAGCAAATGATCCAGTCCAACGCCAAGACGGTGGCCCCCTCGGAGGCTCGGTTGGCGGTGGCGTCGGCCCTTGGCGCTGACAAGACGGCCAAGCTCAAGCAGGACCTGCTCGCGATCATTGAGGACTCTATGGGCAACTCCAAGTGGACCAAGAACACGCAGGCGCTGGCGCTGGAGATCTCCAAGCGGGTGCGAGCCGCGTTCAACAAGCCCGACACGGTGGATCAGGAGATGGTCGACACGTGCCTCGGGTGGCTCTCCAAGCACCTCCAGCCCCGGTCCGACTTGTACAAGCTGCTCGAGACCAAGACGACCACGGGCTTGCTGCAAATGCTGTGCAAGTCCATGTCCGTGCTGAGCCCGCTCGACTCGACCTCGACCTGCTCCACAACGTGCCCCACCCCGGCCTCGGGGTCTGCCTCCCCGGTCTACAAGGAAATGCTGCAGCTAGCTGATAGAGTTTTGGTGCTAGTGCGGTTCCACTGGGGGGTGTTTGGCAAGTTTTACGTCGCCTATGTTTCCGCCGCGCAGGAAAATGGCGACAACGAGGAGGACGAGGACGCGGCGATCCACCAGGCCACTGCCTGTGTGCTGCCCTCGTCGCCAAACCCGTCTTCTCAGCTCGCGAGCGCTTCTGGCCGTGGAATGACCCAGATGCGACAAAGCTCGACCTCGGCTTGCTAAACTGCATATTTATATTTTATTTATGATTTAATGCCACGATTATTTATCTATCCGATGTGATTGTAACGATTGTACGATTATTGTATATACGATTTGGTACCCCCGATTGGTTATCATACGTAAAACCTTTAAGATTATTTATGGCAACAGTTACGGGATGGGAAGGTGTTGTTACGCTGTAACAAAGAGCGACGAGGGTTTGGAACGACTTTGTTCGTACCTAATGTGCGGTACTCCACACCGTGGGTGCCTCATGGGAATTCTAGACCGCCCTAGGGCAACCGTACGTCATTGATTATCGTAGATACTTCTAGACCGTGGAGCAAGGCGTGGGGAAGTATGCTTAAATATGGCGGATTCTAAGGTACCAAGGTCTAGACCTACCGGTGTGTTGACCCACACGACACCACCAAGGGGTTCAATTAAAATAGATAAAAATAAATGCCCTGGTTGACGCGGCTTCTCGTGACTGGAATCTAGTCTTGATAGCCCTGGAACAGGCCGCCGGTGGATCGAAGACTTACATTGCAGTGACGTACCAGCAAATGAGCCTTGCTTGTTTGATGCTGTTTGATGCGGAATATGGTCCTATACATAAAGTCGCCTGAGGCATGAGCCGTCGTACCCGGTACTAAGGTTTTTTCTGTAATACAATATATCACCAATTTCCATATATATATCACCTATGGTAGCTGGTAATCAATCGTACATTATAAATTTCCACGGAGCACTCAGGGGGAAAGCCGCATGCGGCTTAAAACCCCTGAGCCCCACGAGGCAGCGCCATGTTTTGTCCGCAAAAATTCATAAATGCCTTCACCTTGAGGTCCCGCAGGATATACCCACCTTGGGAAAAGGGGGAATGGAGCAAGTTGGCCGAGATAGGGGACGATGAGTCTCACCTTTCCGGTCGCATTTGATGAAGCGGTAGGCTAGAGCGTAACCGTGCTATCTGTTCCGCCGTGGCTGGCATGTACGGGTCATGAAAGAGCACCTTCGAGAAGAGGAACGTGTTAACAACCCACACTCGGGTTGAAAGAAGAAGCCCATGGTCAGGGATACTGTGGAGCCGACGCCCCACGTCCTGAATGAGTTCCTCCAACCGGTTCTCGAGAGTAGACTGAGTGCCAATCGAAACGCTTTCTCCGTGTTTGCTCTATCGTGGTCAGGAATGTTGTCTATGTCGGGAGGACTTGGAGCCAAGGTCTCGTTCGCAAAGTTAACCCGCTTGGCGACCCGGAACGCAATGTCTTTGAGATACAAGAGGTCCGTAGGTTGTCGAAGGGGAATGACAGTCGACTTGTGCAAGTAAACCTCGGATCCCGAGGGGTTGTTGTAGAGGACCAAGAACGACTAGCAATCATCAATATCAACCAGGCAGACCATTCAATTATCATCGTATAAATGCACGAAATTACACATGAAATAGCACAATTGGATACATTCTGTTATTACAGATATAGAATGACAAAAAGGATTTCCCCTGGACAGTGAGAAGGCCTTGAGCCTTGCTATCTGCTCCAACATTGCGCAGACGTCTTCCAGGATTGAATCTTGTGCTGCTCGCACCAGACTTGTCAGCTGTAGAGTACTAGATACAACCATCGACGCGTACAGAATTAGAAAACAGCGATTGGAAGACTACACACATTGAGGACTTTTGGAGAGGAATTGCAAAGGTACTGTTCATGGCCTTTGCGCCGAGATTATGGCCAATTAAAAATTGCCATTATGGGTGTATCACTTGCTACCAGCGATGTTTAAAGAAGGATGGCGGTGCTAAGAAATTGGCCATAGAGA
Source organism: Blastobotrys malaysiensis (assembly GCA_030558815.1). Taxonomy (NCBI): domain Eukaryota; kingdom Fungi; phylum Ascomycota; class Dipodascomycetes; order Dipodascales; family Trichomonascaceae; genus Blastobotrys; species Blastobotrys malaysiensis. Next base: position 21,398 of record JAKTQL010002526.1, read on the forward strand.
TTCACGAGGCGGAATCGAAATTAGCCCTTGTGATAAGTAGTACCGAGTATTGGAAGTTGCTTAAAGAGTGTGCAAAAACCAAGCAATAACCGACGATATCACCAAATCCGCAATCTTTATATCCCCTACGTGTACTCCCGGCCCTACAAATGATAATTTACATCCAGCCAAATACCAGCGATTCAATTAACCCTCCAGTTCAACATGTCAACCAATCATTCAACAATTAACTACAATTCATCATATCGTAGTTGGAATAACTCTCATACCTGGTTGAATACTATAAATACAAACTACGACCATCAAACTACTCAACCAATCCACCAATAAAGCAACCTATACTCTACTATACAAATACCATCCTGCTCAAACAATATCCACCAATGTAAGGCCGGGTTGGGAATTCCGGGGCGGAATTTTTTGGCCCCCCTTTTTCACGGTGGCCTTGACCTTTGCACCCCTGTCCAAACCAACCACGTCGACCGATGTCATTTTTCAATACATTCAGGTAAGAATTGAGCGGAGCAGTGTCATGTCGGGCGCAGTAGCTAACAGAGTTTCACCAGTCGTGGATTCGGGCGGTCTTCGCGTAAAAATAAACAGCAGCAGCAGCAGCAGCAGGCTGCGGCGGCTGCTCAAGCGGCCCACGACTCAGGGGCGGTTGATTATACCCACAACAACGGCTCCAAGACGAGCCTGGCCTCGACCAACACCAATGCATCGTCACAGCAAAAGCCGCTCTTTTTGTGCCAGCCGTTTGTGCGCACTGCGCTCGTCAAGGGCTCTTTCCAGACCATTGTCATGCTGCCCAAGTACGTTGATCTGGGAGAGTGGCTGGCGCTCAACATTTTTGAGTTCTTCACGTACCTCAACCAGTTTTACGGCGTGATCAGCGAGTTTGTCACGCCGCAGACGTGTCCGACCATGAACGCGGGGCCCGGGGTGGACTACCTGTGGATCGACTCCAACAAGAAGGCGGTGCGGCTCCCGGCTAACATGTACATTGACTACACCCTGACCTGGATCTCGTCCAAGTTTGACGACCAGACGCTCTTCCCGACCCAGCAGGGCGTTCCCTTCCCGGCACACTTTATGAGCGTGCTGCGTAACATTTACCGACAAATGTTCCGTATCTTTGCCCATATTTATCACAACCATTTCGACAAGGTGGTCCACTTGTCGCTGGAGGCCCATTGGAACTCTTTTTTTGCGCATTTCATCTCCTTTGGCAAGTCCTTTGACCTGGCCGATCCAAACGACCTTGCGCCCCTTGCATCCCTCATTGAGGCCATGGAGGCCCAGGGCAAGGTCATCTCTAGCTAGATGCCGTATCCATGGCGCTGTGCGCCGTGCTATAACATAAATAACATGAAACCTCAAAACTGTGATGCAATTGTAGTATTAATGCGTGATATATACAATCAAAGTATGTACAGGATTAAATAGGTTAATAAATCATTAGGAAAAGAAATACTGCGACTCTCGCAGCTGCTGAACGTCAAAGTCTCCCTTGGGCGGCACCTCGGGGATTCGCAGCGGCACCAAAATAGGCATCAGGGTTCGTGAAAGCTGTTTGGAGACGCTGCCGCCGGCAATCGAGGCACCAGTGGCCATGGTGGCGTGGTTAGGTCGCTCCTCAATGGCATTGCCAGACGCCTCGTCCTCGGCCTCTTCCTCCATAGCTCGTTCCGCCATCTCCTCGTCCCGGGCCTCAGTGGGCTCGAGACCCGCGTCCGCCTCGAGACCACGGCCCTCAAACTCAGAAGACCGCTTGACCGAGTTCTGCTTCTTGGCCTTGGCCTTGGCAGCAATAGCAACCTCATTGGCCTGCTTGACCAACGCCTCCAGCTCCTCCTGGGGGACATCCTCCACAATGGAGACCGGGGTGACCATCATCTCCCCCTTGGTGACGTCCGATTCGTCAGCGGAGGACAAGAGCTGGCGTCGCTGACGCTCAATGTTGAGTTGGTCCTCAACCGTCAGCGGCTTGAACGACTTGTTCTCCCGCACTGCAATCTCCTCGGCGTGCTTCTGCTTAACCCGCGAAATGTGCTGCGCCAGGTCGCTCTCCCGTGGAATATGCACCAGGTGGAGCAACCCGTCGTATCTCTTGGAAAACTCGTCTCGCAGCTTTTCAACAAGATCAATCTCATGCAACTGGATGAAACAGTCCCGCAAAATGGCGTTCATCTTGTCAACCTCGCCCGCATGGGTCCAGTACGAGTCGTGGACAGCAGCAAAGTTGACATTTTGCTCACCACATCCAATGGCCGACATGAGCATGTGGGTCGCATCGAGAGAGTGAATGTAGTTGGGGGGGAAGGCAGTCTTTTGCTTTCGCGCATTGACACCTCGCATCGCATACGGATCAGCAATGAAAACAGACTGAATCGAAGTCACAACCTGCTTCTTCTTCTCCTCCCGGTACGGCTGGACGCATGGGAGACCCAGTGGGGTGGTCCAGATAACCGAAGACATGTGGCTTGGCTTGGAGGAACGCTTGACCCGACGGTCCTTCTTGGCGTCCTCGTTAACGTCGAGCCGAACCGACCGCGAAATGAGCGTCGCATTGTCTCCGAGCCAGTCCTGGATAAGATGCGCACTGTAGAAGAGCGATCGCACCGCATAGAGCACCTTGTGCGCCAAATAGGTCGCCAGCTTGAACACCTTGTCTCGGTCAAGGTCCTCAAAGTCCTTGAGCTTGTTGGCAATCTGCTGTCGAGCACCCACAAAAGTAACACCATACACATTGGTCATCACGGTCTGCTTGACCACTCGTCGCGAGAGTCGGTTCTGGAGAAGAACTGCTTCCTCTTTACCTTGCTTGGCCTCCTTGTCGACAATCTTCTCAACAATGTGCAAGACTCGAGTGTAAACGTCCTGTGGCTTGTTGTTCGGCAAAAGATTAACCTCCTCAGCACCCTCTACATCACCACCAAGGGCAGCATAGTGCTGAAGACCGTTGCAGGTACCATCCTGGTGGACAGGGATTCGCGAAACATACTTGGTAGGATCGCTGAGCTTCATGGCATTTCGTAGCTCAATGCACGCCGCCAAAAACTGCCATGGGGACTCGGCCTCCTTCCAGAACCGAGACTCCTCAAGGCTCTTGCCCAGCGGGTCGTTGGCGCTCTCAAGAATGGCTACAATGTTGTCGTCAACAAACTTGCATCGGTCGTCAAAGCTCATCTTGCTGTGGCCGTACACATTGGCAATGTGGATTTTGAGCCATCGCAGACCACGCTCCCCAAGCTCCCGGCCCTCCCAAAACTTGAGCAGAGATCGTGCCATATCATTACCAAGATGGTTAAGATGAGGAGACAATGGGTACGCCCGGCCCCGGAAATCGACATTGTGGGGGAAATAGAACCGCTCGCCCAAGAATGCACGGGCAATCTCAAGCTTATAGTTGGAGTCGCATCGCTGAGAGAACAGACTCTGGTTCTCATTGACAATGGACCGGCACTGTCGCAGCCAGTCCCGTCGCACCGTCGGGTCCACGTCCCGTGGAGGAGCAGGAGGCAAATCAACATCCACCGTCACAGCCCGAGGAACATCTAGGAATTCCTTACCAGTGTTCCACACCTTGAGAATAATCTCAAACATGTCCTTGTTAATGGTCCATGCCGTGTCTCCAAGAACATTGAGGCCCTTGAATACATCGTCCAGTTGACCCCGGCTCGAAGCAGTTCGCAAGTAGGCAATCTGCTCCGGAGAGTCCCGCGATCGCATGACTCGCGCATTGGTGTAAAGATATCCACCCTTGTTGTAGGCAGTCCATGGACGCGGCTTCACAAGCATTGGCAGCATCTGGGGTGGAATAGCAGTAGCGGCAATCTCACCAGTCAGGTATTTTGACAGGTTTCGGTGGAGCTTGAGAACCCCGAGCTTGTTACCAGCGTGGTACTGGTAAGAATGGAAGAAGGCTGGAGCCTTGCCCTCGACTTCCATGCCGGTAACTGGATCCTTGCCCTTAACGTTGACCCGGGCGACCTGCAGCAACATTGAAATGAGCAGGGACCCAATCTTGGCACACACGTGAGCGGGCCATGACGAGTGCTTCGTGTTGAGATCAGAGTTGCTTACCGCAGTTTTGAGCTCCCCAAGAGTCCCGTCGAGCACCTTCACCTCGGAAGAGCTCTGCGCTGTGACATTGAATCCCTTGAGCGCATCCCGCTCTCGCTTCTTGGCAAAGGTTCGTCTAAACTCATCCTCCACCGTCTTTCCTACCGCCAACACAGCCTTGGAGCTTCGCATGCCTTCATTAATACCGCCCGTAGAGTTCAAATTGAGCAACTCAATCATGGTAATCGCGGGAAGGTTCTCTGGGTTGACCAGCAATAAATACGGCCCGTACTCGAATCGGTCAGATACAGTAACGTTCTTAATGGAGCCCTCCTCTCGCAGGTGGGAAGGCACCTTGCTTGGCGTGGAGTACTTGAGCACCTCCTTGACTCGTTTGATCTCTTCCTTGACAAGAGGCATCATAGCTTCATTCCACTCCCATAGCAAGGTATCGAGCTTTCGGTACTTTCCTGGGTCATTCGAGTCCTTGGAAAGTCGCTGACGCTCAAAGTCCTTTCGCCACTTCTCACGTGCACCTTCGTAGCCTCGCGCCTCAATCTCCTGCTGTCGCTTGAGGTTGAGTTCGTCCATGAATTCCTCAAATGCAGGGCGCTCCTCGGCAGGGAGCTGCTCAAAGATGGACAAGAAGTCTACATAGTTGTCCGAGTCGATATTCTTGCCCTGGAGATGTGGCGCAATCGTCTCCTTGATCTGATCGGCGTTTCGAAGGCCCCGCAGGGTGTGTCGAATAGCCTGGATACCCAGCGTCTTCATCGGGGTGACCGTTTCGACCCCTCCCTTCTCCAGCGTGGGGATGTCGATCGACTCGTCAAGAGTCAAGGGCTCGTGGGTCCGCTCAGATGCAAGTTTGGGGGTTGCGGATTGGTCGAGCTCAGATGCAGTCTCAGTACTTGACTGGGGGCCCTCGCTTTTCCGCAGCGAGAGCTCAATGGCATTTCGGTACTTTTCGTTAATTTCTCGCAATGACACATTGCATTCCTATCCTTTGTTAGTAATCCAAACGTTGAATTCCATGTGGGAATAACTTACAGCAACAATGGTCTGCAGGGCTTTGAGGCCAAGAATGTCCACATGCCCCAGCAACTGGCGGAGGGAGCCGCTCGTCTGCCGGTACTCAGTGACAAACTCTCTCATCTCGTCTATCTTGTTCGCCATGAACAGGTTCTTCAACAGAGCCGCCTCGGTGATGGAGTTGGGCTCGAATGCAGGGATTTTATCCGAGATCTCTGCTAGCCACTCTCGGGCAACCAGCGGGTCAGTCGGATTCGCGGAGACCAGCTCCAGCAGGAAATTGTTAACCGCCAGGGTGATATCCGCCTCGGACGCCAGAGAAACCAGCCCAAGAAGGATTTTCTCCCCACGGGCAAAGTCCCCTGACGCAATGGCCGCCTCGAGCAGCGTCCAGAGCCGCGCATGGTCCTTGGTAAAGGCATTTCGGGCAACAACGTCGTGGGGTGAAGACCACGAGCCTTCGTCCTGAATGCTCAGACCACCAGTCCGCGAAGAACCCACCAGATCAAACTTCTTGCCAAACAGCACGGTGGAGTCTATTGGTCGTTGCAGCACTGTTTCCGATGAGGACTTGGAGGGCGTAGAAGAGACTCCCCGGGCCAGCGCGGAGGTCAAAGGGTACCGCGTGGCGAGGTTGGTCGAATGCAAAGTCGTCCCTGGTACTAGTCGCCTAGCCGAAGACCGAATCGCTCGAATAGACCTCATGCTCTATATTCCGGGTGCAAAATCTTTTGAAAAAATAAAATATCACCACCGATTATCGATCCCTTTTTTCTCAACGGTAACCCTGGATATCTGATCTATTTTAAAAGTGAATTCGGGTATCACAGAGCTCGAAACTACCCGTTGGTTGGTCGTGAAGAATAAAAATATGCAAAGGTCGTTTTATCAGTGCAATTTTCTGCCGAGTTCCGGTCTGAAATTCTCAGTTAACCGGTGTAGTTAACTGGAAAAAAAATTTTTCCCCAATTCCGATAAGGGTCACGTGAGCATAGCCGCACTAGCGTAAAGCCGCACCATTAGAGGCGGGTATTAAATGGCGGTTTACAGTAGGCAATTGGTTGAAATAATGAATAGTTAATGTCGGGGATATGTTGGAATTGGCCAGTGGATCAATTGACTGTAAATTTGTTGGTTGGAGTTGAATTTTGTTAATCAAATTTGTATGGGGTAAATGCCTTATCGTCAGACACCCTAAACAATATATTAATTTCAAAAATTGATAACTCACCAATGTAGGAGTATAAGCTCAAAAATTTTTATAATAGGTTTCTATAATGCTTATTCGGGATTGTGTGATTCCATTGGACCCCTGGCATATTTTTAACACTTATCATATGGTACCTTGGTACGATCTTTAAAATTATTACCGGTACATGTACCTGGTATTACATCGGTAACGTGGTAATTTGAATTCTATTCTTTGTACCGGTATACCAAGCTGATTTATAAATTGCAAGCCTTCATTAAATGTCATAATAATCCTATAGCAGGATGAAGCTGAAACTATCGTACCAAATTGCTAATTCCCTGATTTACCGTACCTGGTACCGTCTTGAGTACTGTGTTTTATTAGTATCACAGTACAGTAACGGAATCCTCAAATTATTTGACTTGAAAGTGAAGAATTGGTCTGAAAAAGAAGAAAACGATTACCTGGTATATAGGAATTCACGTGTTGCACGCATACCAAACGGTAGGTCCAATTTCTCGAACCATGAACTACCTACGGTAGATGAATCTTGGAAACTGTTGTATAATAATATCGCTTATAGAGCATATGATGTATACTTATAATAAGTTCATATTACGTATTATATCCACTGTAATGTTTAATGTTTAGCCAATAATTGCGGTATATTTGTATCCAAAATTTGTTCTCTGTGACCCTACAAATGCACATCTCTGGTCGAATGCACATTCGTCACCTCCCCGAGCTAAATTAAGTACCTAGTATTACGGAAATAGTTTGTGCTGCAGAACTATCGTATTTGCTAAAGATTCAAAACTCAAGTGATATGAATCCACAATCAAGCTATGACATAGGCGCAAACAGCTGTGGCTTTACCAATCAAAAGTCCCGCAACTATGCAATGTGTAATGCATACAACAATACCGTATTCGTTTAGACCCCAGATGCCCCTGGATGTGGATATGGAGTACAGGTGTTGGAAGAGATTAATGCATGGCGTCGGATTTCCCGATAGGAGTACGTCCTAAGCTGTCTCTCTCTTAAAAGCTTGGATCACAAGAAAAGCCGGCATTGCCTAACCTGGCCCTTAATACTTACCACAATCATTGGCCTTCTTAGCATATACCGACCAGGTATAGATCTAACATTGAAGTATAGCTGTAACACGAGCAGTGATTTAAGAGTCATACGCCAATTATTTGCTCAATGGTATCTAAAATAGACATAAAAGACCAAGCTACAATACGCAGCTAGAAACAGTAGTGTCCGTATATTGGATATAATGCTACGGCATAGCGTGCATTACCGTGTAGCTGGATAGTGAACAGGGTTTCGCCGTTCTCGCCCCTTTCGCCGTTTTCCCCGTTATAACGGTTGACAATGTTCGCCATTGCCCCTTTCAAATGTAGGTAGGCGATCAAGTTCATCTTACCAAGAGTAAAAAATACAGGGATTGCGTGCCCCGTACCCTGTTCGGGGCCCTATGGACGCAAGAGATGTGTGGTTCAAACAGATGCAACAATCTACATCGCTATCCCCTCTAACCAGGGGAGCAGTTGAGGCATTTTTGGACCAAGCAGTACGCATGATTGTTGAGCATTGGGCAACAAGTACATACGAATCAAGGATAAGTTCTGCAGATTGACAGCCCAAGCAAGTTATAGGCTATGCAATGTATTTGCAACACGAGCAGTCAATTCCTCCTGTCACCGGGCCTCCCCCATACAGCACAGAATGACAGGCAGATCTTGTGTGCATGGCGTATGGATCTATGGCAGTGATAGCAGCGGGAAGAGGCAGCAGCTAGACATAAGTCTGTAGGTCATGCATTAATTACTCTGGTTCAGTAGCTCCGCGTTGGGTCGGCATTGCCTCAATTGCCGTGAATTGTCCCTCTACAGTGGATAAGTAATATTTCAGGGGCAGACAATTTTACCAACTCTTGATTGAGCACCTGCCTGTATACCGTGCGTAGTTGAAAGAGAGACAGCATTGCTGAGCCACAACGACATGCCTTTGTGCAGTAGGCCCTATGGATACACCTGCCACAATTACCAGCAGAACAATACGGAGCAGCGTATGTTCTACCACCACACCTTTTATTTTCCTTTCACGAGGTTTTGATCTACTACTAAAAACAATTACCAATTAAGCGCCTATAATCAATTAATTGCTAACCCAAATTGGCGATAGGCACTGTCGTACGAGCGCCTCAACATCTGGCGTGCTGCCTTCAAAAATAGAGACAAACAGCAGTAAGTAAGGGGGTGGGCGAGAAGGACGCAATTGGGTTTGAATCATTAAGGTCCGAGTGTTAGAATGCGTAAAATTAGGTTATGGGGTTCGTTTCATGGTGACCATACCGAAACATTAATTACCGGAGCTTCATACGAGGAGTCTGCGCTCTGTTACGGGAAAGTAACCTACCGGTAATAGTGCCGGTTTTTTTTCAGGCAGTGCAGTGGAGTGCAGTACTGTAGGTTGTGGGTGCTTCACGGTGCAATTTTGTAACAAGATATGTAGTACGTAGGCATGTCCCTGGAAAGATCCGTGGAATTTTTTTTTTTTCGCTCACTCACGGCACGAGCAGCATGAATCGTCGTATTTGGAAGGGGGTATTTTCAGGTCTACGGCGACGTAAAAAACCGCTCATCGACAGGTAGCCAAGAAGCCCTGTTTCATTGAACTCAATCTTGAAACTGTGCACGATGATAGAGTCCCTCCCCCTCTTCCTCCTACCTCGCCCCGACCGCAGCGCCGTCATCATCCCTCTCCGTATAGTTCGTCGTAACATAGTACTACAGTAGAAAGTGGTGCCTGATGTATGTCTCTACAACAGTGCTGCAGGTGTATGAAGGTTCAGAACGCACAGGACCGGCATTCCGGAATACATGTAATACGCCAAAGGCATTGGTGCATTCCCGCTCATGTCCAAGTTTGTCTTCATTATCGCTCTCCCTCTCTCTTTCTTTGCACCAGCGTCGGCATTCCATTCCTCTGCTGTTACGGCGATTGAAGACAGGGTCTCCTAGGAGAGGAAGAGGAGGCAGCAGAGATCTCATCCAGAACATGCCGTTTTATCTACCCCTTATTCTTGCAACCGACCTTGCGTTCGGCATGCGTACAATTGGACAACCCTTGTCCAATTAAACGCGTCCCCGTGTGTATCCCACTGTGTCCGTGCATGTTTCTCACTGACAAATTAATCTTAAGCTCTGAGATTCGTGCCCCTGGTTGGTGTCTGGACAAGGTAGATTAAGCTTCCATACAATGGCCCGACTATGGTCGAGAAACACGTCTGAGGAAGAGAATCAGGTCCGTCGAAGCTTGGACGAGAGCCGTTCTGGAGACTTTACTATGTCTCTGCAGGAGCGCTGTCCGCCAACGCGTTTGCTTTTTCCCCCCAAATTGCTCGCGCTGCACACCTGTATGCGTTCAAGATCGGGAGAGTCAACCACTTAGTACCCGGTGGTAGATGGACCCAAAGAGCTCATTCCCTCGCCACGACGGGATCCCTGGTGGGCCGGAAAAGAGGCAATTAAACAGTGGTCTTAAACGAGTCTGGAAAAGACTCTCGGGAGATCCAATAAAGAGACCAGCCAGGGGCAGTAGGCCAGCGAATAATATATATATAAAAAGCACCAGTTCCAAACTGTGACGATCGACCCGTTTGCAATTGCACTACTAGTATCTTTCATTCTCCCTCCTCTTTTCTCACTCACTGCGCTGCACTATATTTTTTTTTTTTTTTTTTGGTGACATTCTGCGCAGTGGGCCCCTAGCTTACAGGCGAGAGCCACCCGCAATTCATCTTTATCCGAGATAACTCCTTAAGAGATCTCCTGCATAGGGGTCGTCTTCCATTGTCGACCATTGCCTGAAGTAGCTTGCCTTCCTGTCAGCTAGCTGTCAAATCTCATTGTGCACGCAAGGGGGAGTTTCCTCGCATAATAAACGTAAGTATCATGGTGCATCCTCGGTATTCTGCAGTCGCTGCGGTACTGCGTAATCTGCCCTTTTTTTGGTGCCGGTGTATGCCCCCCGTTGCCTAGGGCACTCTAAGGCGTCTTGTGTATCAATATTTTTTTTTTTTTGCTGTCGTCGCAGTGCCGGTATACGTTTATAGGCTACCCCTTAAAATTGACGTCGATGTTAGGGCATTGCACCGCGGAGGGATATCCGGGCAAGCGACCAAGTGTGAAAGAGCCATGGAGGAGGAGTGGAAACGGATGAAAAAAAAAAATCCAACGGTCGGAAGACCATCTCATTAGCCCAGATCTTCATCTTTCTCCCCCAGATTATAATGGTAAGACCGTTAGATCGGGGTGGTTGATATCCGTTTTTGAGTAGCTGCGTTTCTCCTGAATAATCCACACACATGCTCTCGCTGGCCGCCGCAGCGGATTTAACTGCAGCCTCTCACATCTCTTACACACTTGTTGCTTGCACCCCCTCTCTCCTTTGCACACTCCTTACTATGGAGTATTTTAACCACCGGCATTGTACTAGGCAGACGAGGACAGACCCATTGTCGTGAAGAACGTGTCAAGGCAAGTACTAACCGTCACCAATTGACTTGTAGAGCCGTGGGCTGAGACTGGACCGATCTGACGAAGCACTTCCTCGAGAAGAGCCATATCCGGGTTGACGAGATACTTTCTTTTCGATACACAACTAGTGTTGGGGGTGGGTGATCTATCGTGGTCCTATTGAGCCGTAAATTTGTCTCCACCATCCACACGCTTCGTTTTTTATCACCCTTTCCATTCCTCCTTCCTTCCCCCTTCCTCGTCACCATCCACCTGCTAGACGAGACGAGGCGTTGCAAGCCGTTGTGCAAGTCAAACCCGAGTCTCCTGTTTTGATAGGTGTCTTGGGGGGTTTTCGGAGATTCAACCGCTTAGGAAGGATGGATAATGACAACTTTGCATTCGGGCAGTCAAGTGCGGATTCGACATCCTTCCCCGTGCTCGACGGGTCTAGCGTTTATTTGGACCCGTTTGCATTACCTGTGACCTCGGCTGCTACTGAGGGCCCCGTACAGCACCCAATGACGACCCAATCAATGGTTACGGCCGTTCAACAACCACAACCACAACAGCAGTTCATTGTACCTCTGCATCAACAGCCACAGCCACCACAACAAGTCCCAGTGCATCAGCATCCTTATCACCACCACCAACAGCAGCAATTGATGTCTGCGCAGATAAATCAGGCTCCACAGCCGGCCTACAATGCTCTTTTCCAGTATCCATTTGGCATACCCAACGCGCCAGGATCGGAGTTGGCGTCTAATCTCTCTGCGCTAGGCTTTCAACAGCACCACCATTCCAGGCTATCCACGGTGTATCACGGGGGGCAGCAGGGCCCCACTACCACGCTCCAGCCTCCAGCGCCAATATTTTCCACCAGCAATATGCGCATGAGCTCGTTTGAGGCGTATGCGAAGAATGACACTTCTGGGTGTACTTCGGGCGTGATTGCCGGACTCAGCGCCAAACCAGAGGTAACGCAGACACGGAAGCGCATCTCGCCAGAACAAACCGCCATTCTGGAAGAAGCGTTTCAACGCATTCCCAAAGCCGATAAGGCGTACAGGGATGAGCTAGCCATGCGGACCGGGCTGCCTACCCGAACCATTCAGGTATGATTACCCCTTCCCCCGTCCACACTACACCCCCTAATATTTTTTTGGACAAAAATAATTGCGTCGATCCACGTACTAACCGTTTTAGATTTGGTTCCAAAACCGCAGGGCAAAAGCCAAGCAAAAGAAGGAACCAGGGTTTTTCAAGAATGAGCCCCCTAAGGAGTCGCCATTGAGCGCCAAAAAGGAGGACAAGACGGACGACCACAGTAATAAAAGCATATCGGCGACATCTGGCGAAGAACCGCCTCAAGAAGCGTCGCCGACGACTGGTACTAACCGAAAATATCCCCACCCCCCTAATCACCATCAACAACAACCAACTCCTCAATTGACCAGTGGGAGTGCGTTTAAGGGCCAATCAACCCTTAATCCGCCGCCGCACCCGACTCAGCGGGCCCACAATGGTAAGCAACAGCAAATGCTGCACGATGCATTTCTTCAGGCACCTAGCAGCAGCGGCAAGATCACGGCACAGGTTATTCATGTCCCGACAACGGTTGGGCATCATCGCAGCGGCGGCAGCATTGGCCCGTCGCCGCAGGTGTCCCAGAGTCCGCAGTTTCGGCTTAGTGCAGTGCCCACTCCGATTAGTGCCTCGACGCCGTTTCCACACTCTGCATCATCGAGCCACTCGTTTATGGATCTACGCAGCGCTACGAGCAGCAGTGCGAGTAGCATTGGGGGCAAGAAGATGAAGCGCTCATTTTCAAGCGAGGTTGAGCCTCCGTTTGGAGCTCCCACATATGTGAGGGGCGGTAGCAATGCAGCAAGCTCGTATGTGTCGCCGAGTGGGCCGAGTTTTGACCTGGTGGAGGCCCCCCCGCCGCAGGAGGCGCCGGTGGTGCTTACTCCCATGTCTTCACTGCAAAGCCCGAACGTGTCACCGTACTGCGGGTCTGCGACGTCGTCTGCATCGGGCCGGGAGAAGCGAACCCCCGTTACTGCGGCGACCAGTGTATTCCCTGAGCCGGTTGGGTTTGGTAGCGCCAAACGGCGGCGACCAAACCAGTTTAGCGTTGCGACGATGACCCCAGTCATTCGCAGCGAGCGTAGTTTTGACAGCCCAGTAGCCGCGGAGGTGGATTTCAGTGGAGTGCTGCAATCGCCAACGCTGGAGGTTTCGCCTTCGAGCTCGTACTACGACTTTTCCCCCCGGGTTACGAATCAGTCCCCCACGGGGTCGGTGACCCCGGCAGAGACACTAGCTGCGGCGGCTCAGCTGCGGCGCAGTCTTTCGGCGTCGGGGCTCAACATGTTCCATTCGCGTAAAGTGCCGTTACGACAGCGGTCGGTGGCCAACCCGTTTCGTCACGGGTCAATTAGCGGGAGCACGCCCTCCATGACTGGGAACAGCACGCTGAGCTCGATGGAGACGCTAAAGGACTCTGACTCGCGCTATGTGTTTGACGACTTTACGTTTAGCGGCAAGAAGAGCGCTGTGGAGGACAATGTGTCGCCCCGCAATGAGATCAAGGAGGAGACGGAACCCGACAGCAGCGGAGGCTATGAGGCGGAGGAGAATGAGTTTGACATGCTAATTGGGGCGTATGAAAATAGAAGTGCCCCCGTCACGACCGACTCGTTTGAGTGGATGTAAAAATCGTTTTTAATGTACTATTTATTGCCCTTTTGAGTTTAATATATACCATGACATGTATATTCACAGCGGCTGGGTGCTGTGCCGCACCAATTAAAAAGTGGGACCACTATTTGAATGAGGATGTCGCCTGCTGCATTCCCCCTTAGGAGTGGTTGCTTGTGATGGGCTATATGTACAGGGGCTGATCTATAAAAGTACATGTAGCGTGAATAGAAGCGTACACTAACGTGGTAAGCTTTGGGGAGCAGGGGTGGGAAAGGGCACCAGCCTACATCAGCTCCACCAATACCAGCAATTGACAGGACAAAATTTGCCCAAAAGCGTTATACTGTGATGTGGCGCTCTCTTTTCGCTGCGTCTGTGGCGTCGTGCTGTGCTGTACATTGCATCGCGCCTGTATCCGACATAATCTACGCTCGTTGCGTGCGTACCTAGATTACCTCCAGCATGGCGACAGAAGTAGTAACTGGGGAAAACCCACCCACAACCGTTGTACGTGTACCGATTCCCAGTTTGTCAATGAGCTGCAGTGCTACCATTGCTCTTTACCCTAGTAGCGATACACCTACAGTACTGCAGTGACGTGGGTGGAACAATACAGGGATAAAACAGGTTTAACAAAACTTGTTCTGTATTCGTAATGCGGCCCGTGCGGCTCGTGCGGCTAGCCAATATTGACTTATTTTCCAGATTAAGTTTTTCGTGATGGGGCAAGGGTTTTTGCTGCGGCTCGTGCGGCTCATTAACCAATGCGCATGAAAACCAACCAAGACTACATGTATAAAGCACATTGCACACAAACGATAGCCGAATACGTGCCGCGTGAAATTAATTGACCCAATAACCACTCACCTTGACAAATGCCGCTCTACTAGCATCATCGTCACGACCGGGTTTCTCGGACCTGCGTTGTGAAAAATTACAGTACATTGAGACAGATCTTATGGCACGGCTGAAAGTCCATACCGGCAGTACGTAACCCGCCCTATCGATATGTAGACCAATAGTGTAGTAAGCATCCCATATGAAGCATGAGGCTTCCCCTCTCTGGGTGCATCGGCGAAATCCATCCACCAATCTCATGACGACAGAGAGGACCCACTCATCACATTTACCCGCCCACTCCGGTGGGTTGGCCATTGTACACGGCGAATCCATCACGGCCCAAATCCCTCGGTAGAGCACCACGGATCCGGCGTGCCTTTAGCACGACAGATCACTTTGGTATTCTCGATTTTGGCCGGTATGGCATGTTTCATTCTGGAAAAACTGCCCTGGGTTTTTCCGTCCTGCTCGGCTGATTACTACGTGGGTGACGTTGACCCGCGGCAGGAAGAGAGTGGGCCGCAGAGCGCCGTTTTTCAGGGTACCACCACCATCTCCTTGTCTCGCCATGGACTCAAACCCAATTGCAAGGGCGAGCCAGGGAGGATGGGAGGGATTTAATGGCAAAATGCGCAATGGCAGGGCCCTCGAGGAATGCTCAGGTGATTCCGGTAAAATTTCGCGCTTTTTGCACGATATTTGTGAGCCCGGGAAAATTTCGTTTTCTCTCGCAGTGGGCGAAAATTGCCCTCACTGCGGGCAGCCCGGGACCCCTCGACGCTCCTTGTCGCGCTTCAAGCCTCTTGCGTCAACACTTCTACGGCCTTCTATATCGTCTACCGGTCCCGACTAGCGAGTATTTTTTACTCCAAGAGACCAATTGCGTACCGTAGTTCAATCTATCTATCCATTTAATTGACCGGGCCCCTCGACGCCCATGAGAGGGGGAATCCCAACAAATGGGGCCGCCGATTGTAGTGGTTGCGGTGGTGGTGGTGGTGGTGTTTTATGCGCCCAGTGAAAAAGCAATATTTCAAAACAAAAGGCGTTAATTATATAAAGACCACTCGGTCGCCTTTTCCTCCCTTTTTTCCTTTCACTTTTAGTCTACAGGTAATTGCAACCTTTCCAAAAATATCAATAACAACTTAGACAATGGCTATCCAGAAGGTCCACGCTCGATACGTCTACGACTCTCGAGGTATGTACACTTGTGATTTGCTGCGCCAACAATGGGACTACAGGGTCCTCGGGGACCCTGAATCACCAGTTGCGCGAGCGCACTATGCACCAATGAATTGAACCAAGACTAACGAAGATTAGGCAACCCAACCGTTGAGGTTGAGATCACCACTGAAAAGGGTCTTTTCCGATCCATTGTCCCATCTGGTGCTTCTACTGGTGCCAATGAGGCTCTTGAGCTCCGAGACGGTGACAAGTCCAAGTGGCTCGGCAAGGGTGTCTTGACCGCCATTAAGAACGTTAACGAGGTTATTGGCCCGGCCCTTATCAAGTCTGGCCTTGATGTTACCCAGCAGGAGAAGATTGATCAGTTTATGATTGAGCTTGACGGCACCAAGACCAAGTCCAAGCTCGGTGCCAATGCCATTCTCGGTGTTTCCCTTGCTGCTGCCCGAGCCGGTGCTGCTGAGAAGGGTCTTCCACTCTACCAGTACCTTAGCGACTTGGCTGGTTCCAAGAAGCCATTTGTGCTCCCAGTTCCATTCCAGAACGTGCTCAACGGTGGCTCCCACGCCGGTGGTGCTCTTGCCTTCCAGGAGTTTATGATTGCCCCATTGGACTTCCCAACCTTCTCTGAGGCGATGCGAGCCGGTGCGGAGGTTTACCACAACCTCAAGTCCCTTGCCAAGAAGAAGTATGGTACTTCTGCCGGCAATGTTGGTGACGAGGGTGGTGTTGCTCCAGATATTCACAGCGCTGAGGAGGCCCTTGACCTTATTGTTGCGGCCATTGACAAGGCTGGTTACACTGGCAAGGTTGCTATTGCCATGGACTCTGCCTCTTCTGAGTTCTACAAGAATGGCAAGTACGACTTGGACTTTAAGAATCCAAACTCTGACCCATCCAAGTGGCTCTCGGGTGACCAGATGATTGAGCTTTACAACAACCTGATCGCCAAGTACCCAATTGTTTCCCTTGAGGATCCATTTGCCGAGGATGACTGGGAGACTTGGTCCAAGTTCAACGCCAACGTGGACGCCCACAAGACTCAGGTTGTTACTGATGACTTGACCGTTACCAACGTTGACTTCCTGCAGCGAGCCATCTCCACCAATGCTGGCTCTGCTCTTTTGCTCAAGGTTAACCAGATTGGTACCCTTACCGAGTCTATCCAGGCCGCCCAGATGTCCTTTGGCGCCAAGTGGGGTGTCATGGTCTCCCACCGATCTGGTGAGACTGAGGACGTCTTCATTGCCGACTTGGTCGTTGGTCTCCGAACCGGCCAGATCAAGACTGGTGCCCCATCCCGATCCGAGCGACTGGCCAAGTACAACCAGATTCTCCGAATCGAGGAGGAGCTCGGCGACAAGGCTATCTACGCTGGTGCCAAGTTCCACAATGGCCAGGCCCTTTAATTTATATAATTTATTTTGGAAATTTGTATTACGGCTTAACGAATGAACATTGATTTTAAAACTACCATTGTAGCTCTTTGTAGCTCTAAACATCTATTCAATGGACATCTTACTTTGAAGCTATATAGTCCTTGCAATTCGCAGACATGCCATTGGACATATTCCAGCCAACATGCGCCCGTGCTGTACTTCCATGTTCAATCGCGCAAAACACCACCCGTCATCAAACACCTTGTACACCAACACTTGCTCGTCGCGATTGAGTATCAACTCGTCCTCCAGCTGAGGGCTGTACTGGTACACAACATCATAGAGAATGGGCGTTGTAATGCTGATCTCCTCTTTAACCTCATCCATCCTCGCCCCGTCTACATCCTCTTCTAGTTCTTCTTCTTGTCGGCCCTCATAGCCTGACGGCTCATTAAGAATTGCCTTCTTGAGCTTGGTGGTAGACGACTCGGTCGACCCACTTTGCATACTTATTGGCCGCTGGAGCCCGCTAAACGGAGGAGAAGAGGCAGTCGTGAGTCTATAATTCGCCCTGTCGTGCGGCGAATTACTCGCCAGTAACGGCCGGGACCCAGACGGTATCTCAGATAGATGGCCTCTCTTCGTGTTGTTGCGGTGCAATGAAATCGGCGACTGATAGTGATATCGCGACGTGAACCACTCCCCAGTTCCTGGTGTGCGCGGGGACTGCAAGTTGGACTCGGGAGTAATATACGGCGATGATGTCTTTGCGCTATGGGGCGTGATTGGTGTCGCGGCAGCAGGAGTCGTTGCAGTAGTTGGAGTGCTGCTGGCGCTACCTTGCCTTGATTTTTTGCTCACATTAAGCGGCAGTGACGGCTTGAGGATGGGGAGCCCATCATCGTCAATCTCCATTGATTCATTGACTCGGCGCATTGGCGAGCGGTCGGGGACTCGAGGAGTGAGCAGGTCGAGCGGAATATCAAACGGTAGAGGAGGTGGTGATACAGACTGACTTGACCCGGTAGCCATTTGGCTCCGTGGTGTTACTTGCACAGACTCTGGCGGAGTATACCTAGCAGAGGGGTTCAATAGACTTGAGGACCGCTTTGGGTTTTTGGGCAATGGCTTGTCCAGAATACGATTCCGGCGGGCTCTTGAAGATATACTATTTTCCTCTGATAGAGTCACCCATGAGGATTGTTGTCCGATGCTGCCGTCACCCCTCAGAGGGAATTTAATGTTACGAAAGTTCACCAGGGAGTGGATTGAACTTGAATTTGACTTGGATGAGGACGACCATTGTTTTGTGGTTACCCACGTCTCAGTGACGGGGTCTTCCTTATTTCGACGCCGCAGCGGTGATGATATTGGGCTCCCTAGCTTGTTTGGCGGTGAACTGCTTGGGGCTTTCGGCGCTGTAGGCGTATTGTCAAAATGATACAGAGACTTTTCGCTTGATGGCGTAGTTGGCCTCTCCTTCGTGCCGGATGACGGCGATTCTTCCAATTGGTCAACGCTAGCGTACTGGGAGTAAACGCTAGCCGACTCATTTGTTGAAACGTAGGAAGCTCGTGCTCTGTGCAGAAACAGTACTGATTGAGATACAAATGGAGAATTGCGAATTTCCAACGAGAGCCGTGGCGTTGAGCTTGCCGACTGCGGCGACCGGTGTTCCATCAATGGCGCATCGGGCTGTGGCGTTCTAAACAGCTTGGGAAATGGGCTACCTTTTTTGGTTCGCTGCTGAACAATTGGTAAGGCCTGGGGGGTATGGTAATCTATTTTTTGGTTGGATTGCGGAGTTCGCGGAGTACGATAATGTTGATCATGGTGATGACCACGATGACGCTTAGAGACTGTTGTCTTGATTGGTTGTTTGGATTTGTTCTTCTTCCTAGGAGAATTCCTATTTCGTGCGTTAGTAACTTGAAAAATGGGCATACCGTCTTCAAATTTGTTTGGTTTTGCTCGTTTCAAGGAAAGCCTTCTGGGAATTCTTCGAGCCGTCTTATTTCTCGCCGCCATGTAATCTTCAACTCGTCGGCACTGTCTATCTATGTACCTTGCTCTTTGGATAGTTTTCTGTCGGCGGATTGACCATATCAACCAGAGAATGCTTCCGGTAACGACGAGAGCAATGGGAACAACAATTGCAATGATCCATTTGTACGAATTGCTGCCGCTATGCTTGGTCATTATTGGCATACACGGCGAGGCACATGAGAGAAGATGAGATGATGATAATGGACCAAGAAAAAAAAATTGAATTCTCGATTAACGCGGTGAAAAAAGAGGAGGATCTGGCATTGATCAAAGTGTTGCACCTACAGTTTTACTCCCGGGAGGGATTCCAAAAAAAGGTTGTCACAGTCGGAATATCTGATACAAAATGGATCTATTTCTTGTATACTTGGACTATTGCCAATTGAAGGGCAAGAGAAGGGAGAAAAGCCCCCTCCTGCTCCTTCTCAACACCACTAGAAGCATGATCCGATAGCATCCGACACAATGGCAGATGGGGGTTTCCAAGAGCTTTCGTTCAGCATGTTTACCATGAACGGTTTGCAAATTGACCACATCATCTCAACTAGTTTCATATCACTGCATGTGTTTCAATATCCATGGCGTATGAAACCGAAACACAGCTGACAGTAAGGGTAGATGGAGAGATGATTAAATAAGGTTACCCTTTTTCGAAATGCCGTAGACTGACAGCACCATGTCGCCTGGTGGTTACCGGGTGGGCCAAATCTTGCCGTCCCGGGCCATTGCCTGGAACGCCGAAGTAGCATTGGAGAATGCTCTTGAGATGGACGAGTCCCCCTTGGGCCCGAGGTTCCCCCGATTGGCGTCATCTACTGCGGCGACGATTTTGTTAATGTTAGTTTCAACCACCAGCCCGCCCTGGATGATTTCACCGAGCACGGTTTGCAGCACCTGCCACCCAAATACGAGATCAAGCTCACAAACGTTCTCAAAGCAGCGGTCCAGACTCTCGACAAAGACCTGGATGAGATCAAGGATACCGAGCTCGGATTCCTGGTCGTCCACGATGAATACAAAGTAGAGGGTTGCGTAGTGTCGGTAAATGACGCGAATGACATCGTCCTCCATGCCTTCTAGCAGCAGCGGAGGCGGAGTGAGAAAACTGCACTGATTCGCCGACCGCGACGACAGGATTGAATGCACCTGTTTGAGCAGCAGACTTTGGGTTTGTAGGTCCACTGGGGTATAGAACTTGGTCAGTCGGGGCAGACCAGAGTTATTCACTATTCCCAGTTAGTCCACAATTCCACGGATTTTATAAATGCTTACCTATCATCACCGAGTGGATCATTTTATATATATCTATGGTTACTCAACCAAGGGCATTCGTTGATGTAGGGTAGGCGGTGGTACTCAATAGCTCAATAGTGGGGCGTATTGAATCGTGGTCCAACAGTAGGTGTCAATTTTAATTTTAGTGTTGTGATCCGCGCGCGGTTGGGACTATTCGACGCACGGCTGTGCACTACTACCCTGTCCTACCCGAGGTGACTGGTATAATTGCCATGTAGAGCCATGGGTACCATGGATGGAATTGAATGAAAAAAGGCTCACGGAACCGATAGAGTACAGTACGCAGGGGCACAATCCCCAAAAGGATAGCATGTATTGAAAGCGATACATTTCTACTTTGATAACCGTTTCAGCGTTTTTTTCATATGCCCGCGTGCGCGACACAGGAGGCACATCCTCGGAATAACTGAACCGCGGAGTAAAGGAGAAAGGATTGGAAAATCTGGGGTTAGGCGGAAAAGCAAAGACAATGTACACCCCCAAGCAGAACTGAGTATATTCTGCAACAGGTGTCTGTATCCCAGTACCGAGAGGCATCGTCATTGCCTAGGTTGGGCCGGAACAAACTCGGCATTAGCAGAGGCTCCATTTCCCCACGAAATTCACATGGGCGGAAAAACTCAGTGTGGAGAGCGGGTCATCTCCCTTGCCATGGCCCGCTGCTATTGGCCTAAGAGAGCTGATTGATTGATACCCATCGATCCGGAGCCCACCCAACCAAAAGGACGAGACTTGTCAGACTTGTTCCAAGCCGTCATGGCGGGCCCGATAGAGCGAATGAGAGAGCCTGTTCTATCAGTACAATACTACACAAGGGCGATTCCCCACAAATGCAAATACTCTCAAAATCGTATATGGCTAGGTTTAGAGCTTGCTACGCTGGTATGGTAGACGATAAGGAACCGCTATCGGCTCTCGGATCCGAGTCGGAGCACGATATTTACACGGATCAGCCCCGAGTGTGGTACACGGCTTGTGGGGGGTACCGGTTGTCCGGCCAAGTGGAAGATAACAGCCCTACGCCGGGGACCGAGGCCGCATCGCATCGAAACAGGGCGATATCATAGGCATTGGCTGGGGCTGTCGGAAAAGGCCGAGGGTGGATATATATACCCCCCCTTCCTCCCGGGGCAGAGGTCTTTGAAAGTTAACCCAATTCCAGAGATCAAAAATGGTTGCTACTATTCCATCTATGATTAAGGGCGTCGAGCACGCGCCAATTCCAGAGAGTGCTAAGAAGATCTTCACTCCAGAGGCGGTTGCCTTCTTGGCGACCCTTCACCGAACCTTTGAGGGTCGACGACAGGAGCTGTTGGCTGCTCGAGTCGAGCGACAGAAGCGAATTGATGCTGGCGAGCTGCCCGACTTTTTGCCTCAGACCAAGCACATTCGAGAGGACCCCACCTGGCAGGGTCCCAAGCTCGCTCCCGGTCTCGAGGACCGACGAGTTGAGATTACTGGTCCTACCGACCGAAAGATGGTGATCAACGCGCTCAATGCCAATGTTTACACCTACATGTCCGACTTTGAGGACTCTACTGCCCCAACCTGGCTCAACCAGGTCAATGGCCAGGTCAACCTGTACGACGCTGTGCGACGAAACATTTCGCTCGAGTCCAACGGCAAGACTTACAAGCTCAACACTGACCGATCCAACATGCAGCTGAAGCGAATTCCAACCTTGATTGTGCGACCGCGAGGCTGGCACTTGGACGAGGCCCACTTCCTCGTTGACGGCAAGCCAATTTCCGGTGGTCTGTTTGACTTTGGTCTCTACTTCTTCCACAATGCGTTTGAGTCGATCAAGCAGGGCTTTGGTCCATACTTCTACCTGCCAAAGATGGAGTCGCACCTCGAGGCCCGACTCTGGAACGACACGTTCCGACTGGCCCAGGACTGGATCGGCATGCCACGAGGCACCATTCGAGGCACTGTGCTCATTGAGACCATTCTCGCCGTTTTCGAGATGGACGAGATCATTTACGAGCTGCGAGAGCACTCTTCTGGTCTCAACTGTGGCCGATGGGACTACATCTTCTCGTACATTAAGAAGCTGCGAAACCACGCCGAGTTCACTCTGGCCGAGCGAAACGATGTCACCATGAAGGTGCCATTTATGCACTCGTATGTCCAGCTGCTCATTAAGACTTGCCACCGACGAGGCGTTCACGCCATGGGTGGCATGGCGGCTCAGATTCCAATCAAGAACGATGACGCTGCCAACAAGGTTGCCATGGAGGGTGTCTACGCCGACAAGCTCCGAGAGGTTACCGCCGGCCACGACGGTACCTGGGTCGCTCACCCACAGCTTGCCACCATTGCCCTCGAGGTGTTCAACAAGCACATGCCTACTCCAAACCAGATCTTCCGACGACGAGAGGAGGTTAACGTTACCGCCCGAGACTTGCTCAACCCATACATTGAGGGCGGCAAGATCACCGAGGCTGGTATCCGAAAGAACCTGTTCATCGGCCTTGGCTACATGGAGGCTTGGTTGCGAGGTGTTGGCTGTGTTCCAATCAACTTTTTGATGGAGGACGCTGCCACCGCCGAGGTGTCCCGAGCCCAGCTCAACCAGTGGGTCAAGCACTCTGTCGTCACCAAGGAGGGCAAGAAGTGCACCAAGGAGTACGTCCTGGGTGTCCTCAAGGAGGAGGTGGAGAAGCTCAAGAAGACTGCTCCAGCCGGCAACCAGTTCCAGAAGGCTGCCGAGTACCTTGCTCCAGAGATCACCGACGAGCACTACAGCGACTTCCTGACCACTTTGCTCTACCCAGCCATCCAGACCCACCGAGGTGCCCAGCGATTGTAAGCTAGGGTGTGGCCTGTGGAAAAATGTTAAAATAGCTTCTTTATCCTTGCATTGCATATGAGTTTTTATGAATGAATGAAATTTCAAACCATCCTTGTAAATTAACCGTCTCCCCTACAATAGCTAGCTAATCTCATTGGCGGACCAAATCATCGAGACTTAGAGGTAAAAAGCCGTGATGACCAATGGCCACGAAGGAGCCGCACGCCGCATTGAAAAGTAAAGGGTAATTTTGCTCCCACCACCAGTTCCTACCACCACTACACAATCATGGCTCGACTGTTTAAAGCCCTGCTGGGCGGAGGATCCGTTGTCGGATTCGGGTACATT
>JAKTQL010002526.1:44832-122164 GCA_030558815.1 Blastobotrys malaysiensis
CAATGCAAGGTATCCTTGCATTGCATATGAGTTTTTATGAATGAATGAAATTTCAAACCATCCTTGTAAATTAACCGTCTCCCCTACAATAGCTAGCTAATCTCATTGGCGGACCAAATCATCGAGACTTAGAGGTAAAAAGCCGTGATGACCAATGGCCACGAAGGAGCCGCACGCCGCATTGAAAAGTAAAGGGTAATTTTGCTCCCACCACCAGTTCCTACCACCACTACACAATCATGGCTCGACTGTTTAAAGCCCTGCTGGGCGGAGGATCCGTTGTCGGATTCGGGTACATTTTGATGAAGTACACTACTCCTACTGACGAGGAGCTAATCAACTCCCTTTCCCCTGAATTGCGAAAGAAGTACGAGGAGGAGAAGGAGATTCGAGCGGAGCAGAACCGGCTGCTGCGAGAGCGCATTGAGCAGCAGGCCAAGAGCTCGGATCCACTGTGGAAGATCGAACGAAAGGACCACATGAAGGACGAGATGGAGCGGGAGCGGATGATCCGGCAGCAGGTTGTCCAGAACCGCATTGACAGCGAGGTCAACGCCGAACGGGAGCGAATGCGACAGCTGGCCAAGGAAGAAGGAGAGTCGCGGTAAAATGGATTACGCTTGTATATAAATTTCTAAATTATCATATATTATTTATTATTGGTCGTAAATCGTGAGTCAGCATCCAGTGCTGAAGGTGTTGAGTTTTTGATCAGAGTGTTAGTCTCCACGACGATACTAAACCGTCGTAATAGTTGACGGGGGCTTAACCTGATCGATATCAGGGCTTGTCCAAAATCGGTTAGTCTGGTAATAAAGCGGCCACATTACCACCACTTGGCTTCTTCCCACATCATGGGGAGGAAGACGACACAAGCGGTCCAAATGACAGTGAACATTTGGATGAACGCCTTGGGGAAGCCGACAATGCCATGGTCAAATAAGTTGAGGAAGATGGCGTAGAAAGCAACCTGGAAAAAGTGGCAGAACAGCACAAACGGCCGTGGAAGAACACCCGCAAGCAGCGACACCGGGCCGTCAATGCACGCTCCACCGAGCTCAAAGTACCGGAAGCACCCCTTGCGCAGAATCTCCAGGTTCTCGTCACTGCCAGCGAACAGCGAGTAGAGCGCCTGGGCGAGCACGTTGATAACGGAGCCGAGCTGCTTTCGCTGCCAAAAGAACTTGTGTAGCTGGCGGTCCACCGCCTGGCTATTAGCTAGGTCGGGAACAATCTCTGGCCTCAACAGATCAAGCAGCAAGACGGCGTCGTTAAGCGCTACGGTCATACCGCCCCCGGTCAATGGGTGTCGAATGTTGAGCGCATCACCAATAAGAACCAGCCCCACCGTCTGGGTGACTCCCGCCGGCAGGAATTGCGCCGCCATGGTCCGAATACGCTGCGTCTCAAGCGCCTTTGCGAACGAAGGCTGGATCGAGGCCGGCAGGTGTGGCATAATGTTGGCCTCGAGGTGCCGCTTGAGGTCCCCATTGCCGTTGGATGGCATCTTCCCGGCAATGTCGCACAGAATTCGCGTCTCGCGGGTCCCCACCTGGTACACGAGGATGGGCTGGTGGCTCTTGCCAATGATAACGTGGCCGTGGCGCGGGGCCGGCAGCTCAGCGTCCTCCAGAATGAGCCCGGCAAAGTGCGACTTGATGACAGGCCGCTTCGACGTGTACTCCTTACGGAACTTGGACTGGATCCCGTCCGACATTACTGTCAGCTTGGCAAAGTAGTGTCGCTCCGTGCCGGACCGGTCCACGGTCTTGACTCCGAGAACGTGGTTGGTGCACGGGTTAGTGATGACCTGGGTCACAGACGCCTCGAGGAACTCCACATTCTTGGTGCCCTGTGCCGCCTTTCTCAAGTTCGACACGAATCGCCCGTGGTGGAACGAGCGCCCTTTAATACGCGGGCCCTCGGGGGCCTGCGGATCAAGCACCGGATAGGGGATGTGGACGGGCTTACCGCAGTAAATCACCTCGTACCCATCAACCTCAACCGCGTCGATTCCTTCCACACAGCTCTCCAGCCCGAGCTTCTTGAGGGCCCGCATTCCGCCCGGTTGCAGCAGCTCGCCAACAATTCGATCCGGCTCTTTGAGATCACGCTCGACAACGAGCACAGATCTGCCCTGCTTGCCAAATCCAGACGCAATCGCAGGGCCTGCAATACCGGCACCCACGACGATAACGTCAAACTCTCGGTTCTCCTCGGGTGCTCCCATTATTATGTGTCTTTCCCACCGGTACTTTATGGTGATTGGAGGGTATTATATGTCGAGGGATTTTTCAAGTGATTTTTAAGGGGAGACGTCACCACTAACAGGGGGGATATATATTCCAACGAACGAGAATATGCCTACAGATAAGAGTAATAGATCAGTCAAAAGATTTTTATATAATCTGCTGAGGAGCCCCTGGGTTAATATATATCGCGTGAGGTGAAATTTTTGAACGTTCCGAAAAAAAAAAGTTGTCTTTCCAGCAATTGTATGAGACGTGAATGTGATTATTGGACCACCACTTCCCACTCAGCCTCCCTGGCCCCTTTATTTCCTACGTAAGCAGCGGACCCTGGGGGGCTTTATATTTTCTCGTACGTTTTTGTCTTCCAGTACCTGGTAATGATGCCGTTTCGGAATGTAGCTCCACTGTACAGGACCCGTATATTTCGTGGCAGCCAAGGATTTAACCGTTTTTGAGCAACCGGTCGTTCCACCCCGTTGGAGAGGGTGAGACCTGCCTAAGCCCACATACGTCCTTTCAGAAAAGAACGTCTTAGGTCCTTATAGGGTCTACCTGCTGATGTCATTGCATTTATACGGCTAATGACTGGACTACACTTGATGGAGGAGTATTCTCGGGGGATTGGCGGCGATGACTTGGTTGCGATGGCCGAAAGTTAAGCATTGTGGCATCATGCAGGGTACTTTTAGCGAGGTATTATTTCATTCCCGGTACCATAGTTGTCTATAATGGGATCCACAGTGGAGGAATACGTAGCCTGTACGGCTCATTGTGTGTACCATGGGTAGTTGTTAAGGGGCTACCATAATTAGTGTAGTGAATGGCGATACACTCTAATTGGCCAACCGCTGTCACACGGTTCATACATCAAAAACCAGTTCGCCAAATACATGTATTGCCAGAGTATTAGGCGATTTTACAGGATGGTACATAGAGTAGCTTATTCGACACTACTTGTACGGGGCCTGTATGTACCTGTACTACTACTAAGTAGGCAACCCGCATAGGCAAATGGAAGGGGCGGGCGTCGGGATTACACTATCAGTAGTTTGAACATACACAACCAATATCACCAGGATGGAGATGGACCACAGCATGCACATGGCCCATGGCGGGATGGATCACGGAGGGATGGACCATGGCGGCATGGACCACGGTGATATGGGCCCCATGTGTAATATGAATGTATGTTTTACTCCAAAGGCTGAACACTCGTGCTTATAGTTAGATGATATTCACCTGGGATACCGATAACCTCTGTATTGTGTTTAAATGGTGGCACATTCAGACCACCCTTGGACTCTGGCTGAGTCTAATCACCATTGTCGCCCTTGGCGCCGGCTACGAGTACCTTAGATACCGCTCACGGGTGCTCGACTACCAGACCAGGGAACCCCAGGCCAGAAGTAAGTGTACCATGAACCGTTAATTGGACCCCAATTAACTCTCTGCCCCAACTCCGTTAAGATGAGACTCTTGTCAACTATAGTACTGTTGAGCTGACCTGTCCAGACGTGCCTGGAGACTCTCGCCAGAAAATTGCGCGTTCCGCTTTCTATGCATTCCAGGTGGCTTACTCCTTCTTCCTCATGTACGTATTCCCTCTGCACTCAGGGCTTGGTTACTAATTGGTTTAGGCTCATCTTTATGACTTACAACGTATGTCTATTGTTTTCTCGTGGTGTGGTTACTAATAGACCTCGTAGGGATGGGCAATGCTTGCGGTTACTGCCGGCGCATTTGCTGGGTTCTATCTATGGGGAGAAAAGTCGTCCCGGGGCATGTCTTGCCATTAGGTATATATATACATACATTTATGCGATTCCCAGTATGCTAGAAATGTATCCTTATATTTTCAATGCCCACCGCCTCTCTGAGCCAACGATCAACCTCTGGGTGAACATGGCAGCAGCGCTAACGCAGAATACTGCTCCAGTGTACACAATTGCATTGGTATATGCCCCAGGGTTCAATTGTTGTTCTGGCTTGATAAATAAACCGGCAATGGGCGACCCCAGCATATTACCTATCCCTCGGGAGGCATACGTTAAACCGTTTATCGCTTGAAAGTTTTGAACACCAAACATATCAACCAGACAAGCCGGCAACAGTGCGATAATGGGGCCTGAAAAAAAGCCGTTCAATATCACAAATGTTAGGAATACTGTCCGCGACGGGACGAGCCATAGCGCAAATGTTGTAACAGTGGTTGCAAGACAGCAAAATAATAACGCATTGAATCGTCCTAGCTCGTCTCCAAGAAACCCAAACAGAATCTTGGACGCTGCATTGACGGCGTTATTCAATCCAATAAAGAGTGCCCCCTGCGACGCACTGAATCCAAGCGACTGGCCGTAGGATGACATAAAGAACAACGGGATAAGATATCCAGCAGCTTGGAATACATTACCTGAGATATGCAATGCAAACTTTTTGCTCTTTAGTATCCGCGGGTTCAGTATACTGGTACTTCTCTGAGATGCTACAGAGGTCGGATGCACATACACCATCGTACTCGAGAATGTTGCTACTGAAAATGCAATAGCGCCCATTATCCGCAAAGCCACTGGCCACGGCAGGCAGCTAAGCAGTAGTCTGCTAAATGGCCCCATTGCTAGTCCGCCTATACCGGTACCAGAAAATGCAATCCCTAGAGCAATTCCTCTGTGTTTCTCAAAATACTGTGGGGCATATGTTATCGGCGGTACGAAGATAAAAGAGGACCCGATCCCATAAAGTGCGCCCTGGGTCAGTGCGAATTGATACACTTGTGAGCTAAAGCTCGCCAATACCATTCCCAGTCCCATTAATACGGCACCTGCGAACATGATTAATCGAGGACTGAGCTTGCGACAAAGCGGTACAGTGACCAGGCCGCATATGTATGTCAGTGAAGTTGCCACTGTGCCAATTATTGACACCTCCGCCGCACTGGCATGGTACAATGGCCCTGTAGGACTAGTATAAAAATCTTGGAATACGCCAAATGTGAACCCCACACCCATTGCAACAAAGTTACACAAAAACGACGCAAGAATTATCAAAATTCCTCTGATTCTGAGACTTTCGTCCGGCAACTGCACCGAATGATCTCTAGCGCCATTTATCAACTCAATATCTTGATTCATTATCCATCTGGATATCACTAGTAAGGTTGGTCATGCTTAAATACTCCATGCGATAATGTCTTGTGTGTTTCAATAATAGCACGTATACCCCGCTAAACGGAGAATTTCGGAATCAGCTTGCAACCCAGAAATGCATTTTGAGCCACTTATTTATTGTTGCCATGTAATAGTTTAGTGATTCGAAATCAATTGCCATACACTATAGCATTACGTATAAACATAGTATCATTGCTCGGGACAGACATGCGGTATTAAACTCCAATACTAATGATACAGCGCATGTGTCTAGAACTTGAGCTCCTTATTCTATATAACCCATATATATAGACCCATGGTTGCCGTTATCAATCGAGATATATTTAAAATATTATAAGATATCGGTCGATATCCCCTATATGTTGAAAATCGTATGTGGAGGCACCCGATATTGTGTGCGGCATTTTGAGCCGTCTGAGGCTTGGCACTATATTCATATTCTTCGGCTTTTTTTTTTTTTTTTTTTTGAATATTTTCATTTATTATACTGATACATCGGCTTGTAACACCCAATGTTCAGATTTTAGGACTCATTGCGCAATTGAGCGCCGCATGCGGCTCAAATTGCAAGCGCGCGCAAAAATGTTAAGAGGCCTTTAGGCCTCTCGAGAGAAATCTCCCGGGAGTGAGTCGAACACCCGATCTCAAGATTACAATTTTATCGTAATCGATAACCATTACAGTCTCGCGCCTTAGCCAACTGGGCCACCGGGAGTGTTCAATTGTTGAAAACTTTTTTTCTGTGATGGCTATAATGTGGAAATTTTTCCGCCGCATTTGATGCGGCTCATGCGGCTCATGCGGCGCATAAATTTGCTTGAAATTGATAATCATTTATTGGCTGGGAATAGTTGGATAAATCTGAGTATTTTCGTCTATTTATTTTCTGTTGGGTTTGAAATTAACGAGAATACACGTTAGATATTCAAAACTTTTGGTAAAAAAAATGGAAAAAATGGTGTCAGTACACATGATGTCTATTAGAATGTTTTTGATCTGGCTGGTGAAGCCTAATGTGTCTAGATATAGTCTTCCTTTAGCAGTATGCAGAGACTCTAATCAAGAATTATTATTATTATGGAGGTGTCAGTAGTCTTAAAAATAATTCTGTAATATAAATAGGGGATAACATTCTTTATATTGAGCGCATGGTCACTTGTGGCGACGTTAATCTTTGACTAATCAGCATATTAGTCTGCTCGATTGAAGTTTCATACTGCCGTGCATCACTCCTGATCTTAAGAAAGTAATGCGACGCATCCGGCCACCTCACGGTAGTGTTTGCCCTTTTCATTGTTTGTGAAGACCGTTTCCCAATCGATCATCAAATTCTCTCTGATGATAGTCTTGCACCATTCTTTATTCTCCTAGAGTCGTCCTGCACCCTTGGATTTGGGCTTGCGCCAATTTTGGTCCTCCAGAGATGTCGTCTCAGCGGATTTGCCGGATTGAGCTTGGAAATCCTTCATTAGTAGCTTTCGGAACGGCTCTAGTAACTATGCCTTCTACAGAGCGATGGACTTGATTTGGTCAAGTCCGGTGCTTTGTCAATGGCCTCGCTGACTTCACGCGTCTTCGAGGGCCATAGCCTCTTGCATCTCCTCACTTTTAACCTACCCGAGAGGGAGGGGTGGTTGGAAACAACTTTTGGTGGAGTTAAACCAGTTGCTTCTGCAGTGTCCCGTACGGCCGATCTAATCAATGCGGAGCGCAGGCATTAAACCCGCTACTCTCATTGGTATGAGATACATACTTCCCAGTTCTGGTTACCCTCTTGTGATGATAAAATCTCTTTCCAACATGTCACTTTCACCTCTTCTCTTTCCTCGGTTTACACTCTGTTGGCTGTCTATCATTTCCCACCATATTCGTCTCTCTGTACAAGACTTTATATAATATTCACCTTCTTCGTTAATTGGAGTTACAGGACCTGCCATCTTTTTCCAGGAACGATGTCCAGTTTGGGGACGCTTAAGGCCTAAGGGAAAACCTGTTCAAACTTAAAGACATAATTTTCCTTCGCGTCACTGATGCGGAAACACCAGGGAATCGACCCCATTGACTCAATGCCTTGGATTTCATTGACTTGATTTACTGTAATACCGTATGTTATTGTAGCTACACCTATTTATGTGTGGTGACGGTATATAAATGCTGTGTCAGTTCGAAGAAATTGTTGTAAGGTACCTGATAATATACCGTACTTAGCAGGTGATACAGTGCTTTTGGAACTGCTAAATCGATATTGACTATATTTGGTAAATAACGCAGCGAAAAATTTTGATTTTAAAGCCTCCCGTTAGGGAGAATATGTATAGGCAATTATGGAATTACAAGTAAGAATTATGATATTCATCGTATCGTCATCATCATCATCATCATCAAATCATTAAAAGGAATCATCTGAAGCCAACTAGCTCCAAAGATTTCACCCAGTAACCCTCAACAAACTCCATTGTGAGCGCCCCGCCGGGTTGATAGGTCAATCTGTGCTCATTGATCATTTCCATCACATCTACGAGCGCGTCTCCCTTACGCTCGTTAATAACAGGCATGTTTGGATTGAAGAAAATCCTGGTAAAAGTGCACCGGTTGTGAGCCATTGTCCGATAGAGCGTCAGGTCACATTCCATAAGCTCACGAAGACAGTTGAGTGTGTTATCGGAGACAATCTTGTTTCCGCCAATCTTCTCACCGTTTAGGTGTGCCAATACACGATGAAGCATTGTGCGCACGGGATCAATCTCGATAGTATCCTGCACGTATGGGGACCGGCACACTAGGTAGAGGAAGAGAACGGGACACGACGCCTCGAGATAAGAACTGGAGAACCAGTTGATCTGGCATCGCTCAAGTCGCTCGTCGATCGAAAATACAATGGGAGGGATGGCCATTGCCGCCTCGAGACATCGTTTGGAAGCGTAATTCAGGGCTTCCGTGATGGCGGGCGGAATATTTGAGGTGTCAGAGTTTTCAAAGTCCAAATACAGGTTGAGCATGTAGAAAGGCCGGTACAGTAGCAGCTGGATATTCCAGTAAAAGAGTCTGATCCAATACCACTCTTTAATTTCTGCTTCGGTCAGATTGTACCCGGAGATGTCGTCCTTATTAAGGTAGGTGTCCTTGGAGAGGCGCATACATTCCTCCACCTCGTGTGAAATCTCGCGGACCATGTTATAGGTGCGCAGCAAGTCATAGCGTTTTTCAGTGTCGGGGCCTTCGAGTAGTGCAATGGACCCTGCTGAGAGTTGCACATACCGCATGCGGATCTTCATGTGTTCAATGCTCATGTTGTACACACTAGAGTTGGTAAAAGCGGGTGGGTAAGGTACAGGAGGCTCGATTTTGGGGCTCAGAGTGCTGGGGAGATTCAGACAATAGCTCCAAAACTGCTCGAGTGTATAGCAACAGATCCAGGTGCGGTGGTTCTCGTACAATTCGATGAGCTCGCGCTCTTCCTCATCTACAGAGCCTGGCTTACTAGCAGTAGTAGAGGATGTGCTCGACGTGTCGCCATTGACGCTGCCGGTATCGACCAGGTCCATCATGGCCGGGAGCCGTTCCGAGAGACACGTGTGGAGGCGGTGTGCCAAACAAATACGCATGGCATGGCCCGTATAGTAGTACACACGATCGCCATGGCCCTGGCCAGCGGCGTAAATGGTCATGAGGATGAGTACCTGGGCCGTAGAAACAGAAGCGTTGACAAATGGGTTGGGCAGAAGCTCCTGGGCCTTGCGCGAGTATTCTTCAGCCCACACGCTGTCCTCAATACCGGCAAAGGAGTTGGCAAAGCTGCCGAGGCACCCCAGGGCAATGATGAGGTAGATGATGGCGAGCTCCGTGTTGGAGAGTTTGAGCGCAGTGCCATAGTCGCGGGACCGCCAGAGAGATTTGGCCCTACGGATCCACGTGTCGGGATCGAGCATGGGGAGCATGATATGGTACGAGCTGAAGTAATCGCACAGACACTGGAGCATCTGCTCCTCCGTCAAATGCCGGTCACGCACCTGTGCTAGTTGATGCGGCTGAAGGAGCTGGGGGACGAACCGCGGGGATTTTTTAATGTTTTGAAAGAGCCCTTGAGCGCTGGAGGACATTTCAAAGTCCGACTGCTCGACGAAGCGGTCCAAGTTTTGGCAATACAAGTGGAGTTTACTGAGGAACGAGGGCCCGTTGAAATTGAACGCCGACACGGGCTGGGTTTCCCGGAAATCGGCTTCCTTGTGGTTTTCACCATCGCAGCTCAATTGGCCCGGGGTTGTCGTGGCCCGGGTCGACGATGGGTCCACTGCCAAAAGCCGTCCGCCATTTACCGTCGATCCCAGTGGGGGAAGTGGTACTGAATTGAGCGCCGACTGGGCGGCTGTAGCAAGAGGCCGAGGCTGGGGAGGAGGAGGCGGACGCGATTTTGTCACTTTGCTCGCAGAGCTCTTCCGCGGCTTCTTGCTAAAGTCCGGGGATTGAAGGATCTTGATGGAGAATCCCTTCTTCGCGCGGTAGTGCTGGCGGTAGACACAGGGCACATTGAATCTACGGCATTCGCTACACGTCTCCCCTCCAGAGCATTTGACTTTACGCTTCCGGCAGTTTTCACAAGCCCGGCACGCTCGAGACTTGCGAACCAGCGAATCTGGCACTGCTCCGTTGGTCTCCATCACCACTGACTGGTTTTTCAAAAAATATTTCTTCCTTTCCAGTTCGCCAGTAGATACAGGCAAAAGAAGCGATTTTGTGGTACTAAGGAAAGGATGGCAGTATTTCGCGGTACTATTGACAACTTTGGACGGATGAGGTGGAGGTACAGAAAAATACGTCCCCCCTCGGGCTTAATATTTCCCTGATGGGTATTGATGCGGTGTAAAAGCAGTGTTTCGCGAGAGGGTGTGCCGATTAGCAGTGTCGTATACCCGGCTTTCGGAGGCCATATGCTCGGTTTGGGAACATCATGTCTGACAAGGCACATCAAGTTGCTGCCGATGGTTTCTTTACCCACCCACCTTGGATCATGCACCGAGACTTAACCGCTTCGTGTGAGTCGAGGGTAGAGGGAAATCTGCCAATTTAGTGAAAGGTAGGGGCGGGTCCAAACGGTCACGCCGGTAATGGTAGACACAAGTGTAAACCGTGGTCAATGGAGACGGAATCGGCTCTTGCCGACTAGTTACCTAGCATCGAGCTATTCCAATTTCCCACCCTGAGGTACATTCATTTTGCGCGGTTTTTGTGCCCCTTTTTTCCCTAACTGCTGCACAGCGGTGTATATTGTAATGTACGCATGGCTACCCGGGTGCAGGTACGTACATACGCGTACGGTACCTTCACCATATGACAAGCACTATTCATGCACTTGAGGCTTTCGGGAAAGCTCGCCAGTGGCCAAACTGGTGTATCGACCCCTAGGTAGGTGGGACACGGTGTGCCCATGTACTGTACTGCTCGTAGCATGCCTTAAATTAAAACATCAAAAAAAAAAATTGGCGAGCTGTAATACGCCGAGGCTCCTTCCCCCGCCAGTCAATTTTGCAACGAGGGGGGGGGGTAGGGTAACATAGTACCGAGCTGTCGACTCAGAGACTCGCATAACGTGTAAAAAAGAATCATGTTCAAGGGCTCATTTGGGCCATTTTTTCACTGAGACCAGCCTCATCTGCAAACTGGACTGTTCGTGGTGACGGTCTGTGAGAGTCATCATTGGCCGTGCTGGTACTATTACCCCTGACGGTGGTATTTTTCTTTGGACCTCCGCCGACAGAGGCTCCGGCTATTGAAGAGGTGCATGTGGTGGATGACTCGCTAGAGTTACTGCTAATATTAGCGGCAGAATTAGACGAGCTTGTGTTGGTAGCAGAATTGGAGGAGCTCGTGTTGGTAGCCGCAGACGAGGGAGCTGCAGATGCAGCATGAGGTGCAGCAGGGTCATCTAGCCTGACACCAATAAACCCGCCCGATTTCGTTTCGCGAGCAACAAGTCTCGTATTCTGCGGGCTCATGCTAAATGCCCCCTCCATTGTCTTGCCATTCTTTTTGATGGCAGCAATCTCGCGGTTAGCGTCGTGCCATTGAGAGGACGGCGCAACCTCTGCCGGCTCAGAGACGATAGAAATAGTACCCTTGCGCTTCTCCTCGTCAATGTGCGAGTCAAAGGGCGATTCGAGGCAACTAGCGCTCCAATTGTCCTTCTCCTCGGCCACCTGGGCCAAAAACTCGTGCTCCAGCGCCTGCTGGGCCGTCATTCGCTCCGCCGGGTCGGTACGCAGGCACTGGCGGATAAAGTCCTTGGCATGGTCCGATGCGTGCGACCAGTACTGCTCGGGCTCAAATTCATAGTCCGCGTCCATAATTGCCTGCATCTCCTCCGCGCTGCTGTCGCGGTCGAAGGGAGTATATCCACACAGCAAAAAGTACGTAATTACCCCAATCGCCCACACATCAACCGGCTTATGATGGCCCGTCTTTTGGAATATCTCGGGTGCCATATAGGACGGGGTGCCGCACGTTGTCATTAGCATGCGGAACTTTTCCTCGTCAATGATGCGCGAGAGCCCAAAGTCCGCAATAAGCAGGTCAGCATCCTCCTCCGAGGTCCGGAACAGGAGGTTCTCCGGCTTGAGGTCCCGGTGTACAATGCCATGGCGGTGTAAATAGGCCACTCCCGAGGTCACCGCCCGCACAATGCTCGCCGCATCCTTCTCCAAGTAGTTTCCCTTGTTGTATATTCGGTCGAATAGCTCTCCCCCCTTGGCCAGGTCCGTGATCAGATAGAGGCTATTCTTGGTCTCAAAGTAGTCCACCAGCGTCAGCACGTTGCGGTGGCCCTGTGAGATGCGCCGCAGTACGATAATCTCGTTACGCACCATGTGCTCTCGCCCGGACATAAGCTGCTTGGAAATCACCTTGGCCGCGTAGAACCTGCCCCGTTAGCCCAATTCTTTGCCGCCGCTGCCACGTACTTGCCCGACTCTATATGGACCGCCTCCTTCACCACGGAGTACGTCCCCTGGCCTATCTGCCGGCCCTATTAATTGTTAGTGAATTTCGTGTCCTCGGGAGCCACTTACCACTTTGTATTTGCAGGGAATTGGCTCTGCGTTCTTTTGGTCGCTCATCTCTGTCGTCGTGGTGTGGTTATCTTCATTGTTCCAAATTCCCAACCAAGCCCGTTCCGGGGGTTAATCCGCATTGCCATTGCCCCTGGATGTACTCGAGCCCCGGCGCTTTGCAGTGCGTCTAACAAACATGCGTTGGGCGATTACCCCGTCATTGGTAGTATCCATGAGGGTCATAAGAGCTCCAGACGTGCTTTGTAGTAACGTACTCCCACCGACGTAACAAAGTTGTTACACCATCGTTACACCATCGTTACACCGTTGTACACCATTGTACTGGAAATACGCCAAATAGGTTAATTACTATATGAGAAAGTGTATACTTAGATCAGGTCCTCCTTCCTAGTCAATGGTCTAATCAAGGATTATATAGGTTAACAAAAGCCAATTGAGGTTTAAATATGACGAAAGGGCTCCGGACTACTCTCGAGAGTACTGTAACGAGCTCCCAACGGCGTAACAAAAGGTTGTTACACCCGCCAACATTAGGCTAACAATGGCAATTGAGGTTTAGACACAACACGACAGGACCTACAGCAGAGGTAGTACCAATGAATATAACGCATTTCACCTATACACCAGCTACCCCTATCGCTCGGTATTATAATACCATTGCTCAATGGATCCACTATCATTGGTGTGGTGAATTAACGCCGGAATGAGCCACCAAGGGGCACCCCATCAGCTCATAAATCACCCTGCTAATTGGTCAAGTCTCACTCGACAGCAGCGCTGCGGCAGGTGCTCATCGGTGGTATCGCTCTGGATCCACAGCCCATGCGGTCCACAGCCCCGACTAGTCAATTGAATCCCCATGAATCTCCACCACAACTCTAAACCAGTGCAAATGGCGACTGGTGCGGCTCAGAACACGTGGACTGGCGATATCACCGGGCAGGCTAATTCTACACACGTTAACCAGTGACAAATCACCACTACGCCGCAGGGACCCGGAGGAGCCCCGTTTTTAAGTGAGGCAGCGGATTTGATCCCTGACTAACCACCGCACCCGCCATTGCCAGGGCCACCGAGCGACCACGGGCGAGATTATAAACGGCGATACTTTAACCATGGGCCAGGCGGCGTCAAACCCTGCCCGGGCTCAGGAAAACACAAGCGCAAACCCTGCACCCCCCCCAAATAACATGGCGCGGGAGAGCGAGAGCGAGGAGGAGTCCTTTGTCGACGCTTCGAGTGTCATGAGCGCGGAACAACCCCGGAGCGTGCTGTCGCGGCTGCGGCGGACCCGTGAGGACCCGGCCCCGCGAGAGGCGGACGTGGCGGGCAGCGGGTCGCGGCGGCGGCGACGGACCAGCTCGGGCGACGAGGGCCAGAGCCTGCGGAAGCGACGCCACCGTAGCTCAGCGCTGCGGCGCCTGGGGCAGTTTGGATCCAACGTGGTCCACTCCTTGTCCGGTTCTGAGCCGTCCTCTCAGGCTGCGGCCCCCGACTCGAGCCTGGAGGAGGAGGCGGCGGAGCGTCCGCCCCCAGAGCCCACTACTAGGGAGGGACCAGCTCACGCCGAGGGGAGCCACACCTCGCGGCTGCGGCCTATTTCTGACATGTTCAACCAGGCCAATTCGTCGCTGTCGTCGCTCTCTTCTGAAGATTCATCGCTGGAGCTTGGAGAGCGGCCGGCGGCGAGCCGCAACTCGCGGCCGTTCCAGCTCTTTGACCGTCTCTTCTCCAACGATCCACTACCACCATTGTCGAGCTTGACCCAGCGGTCGGAGCGGCGGCCGCCACTTTTCACCCGGCCGCCGATTGATTCGGTGAGATCGTACCCGAGAGGCGCCACATCTAATGCGGCGCTGGATCCGCTGTTGAGGCGGATTCCGGGGGTCCCCGGGGTTCCAGGAGGTAGTAGTAGTAGCGGCGGAGCGCAGGATCAGCCTGGGGAAGGGTCGTTTGAGTACCAAGCGGCCATGTTATCACGACTATTGGCCATTGCGGCCTCTGTGACCGCGAGCTCGATCATGGGGGACCGCGACCGCCGAGGAGTGGGCATTGGGCGTCCGGGCGAGTTTCCGGACCAGGACAATAGCTTTAGCGGGTTCATTAACGGATTACACAATGGGCTCTTGGTATCTGAGCTGGCCAACTCGGTCAACCGACAAAACAACCCGGAAGAAGGCAACGAAGAGACCCGACGGTCGAGTAACTTTTTCCGCATGTTCAGGTTCCCCCCGTCACAGCCTACCTCTGGAGAGGGCCCCGGGCTAGTCCCGGTGCTTATTGTGGGCGTGCGGGCCGTGGACGGTAATGAGGAAGAAGCAGGGGATGAGGCTGCGGCGGCAGCCGGTAATGGCATTGTACAAGACCCCAACGGGCTCTCATTCTTTGACGCAATGTCATCGCGATCGATTAGGATGAACCGGAGGAGAAACTCCGCCAGTGACGCTTCCAGCACAGAGACCCCTAGAGACCCGGAGCCCCCAAGTACAGAGGTTCCACCAAGCACAATGGAGCCTTCGACAACAAATGACAGCACAAACGAACAAGATTCGCTACTCAATCGGCTGCGGCGGGCGCACCAGACGCGAATGCAGAGCCAAAACTTGTTTGATAGCATCTTTAGACCGGATAGAGCCGCGCCCCCGAGCTCGGAGGAGAGCTCCACCACTTCGCAGCCTGCCTCCGAAGATGATAGACAGTCGACCTCGGAACAGACCGCTCCACGGCGCCAGTCGTGGATCATTTATGTAATTGGTGGCTCGTACCCCGAAGACCACCCTATTCTGCTTGCTCCGTCCCTCTTTACGGACAATCCGACCTACGAGGACATGCTCGTTCTGGAAAGGGTGCTCGGCCAGGCCAAACCTCCAGTCGCCACTGCAGAAGAAGTCAGCATTGCTGGGGGACTGCACAAGATTGGCGACCCCGAAGTACATTTGCGCCCCGAAGAACGGTGTCTCGTGTGTCTAAGCAGCTACGAGACGGGCGAGGAGGTTCGACGGCTCAAGCTGTGTGGCCATCTTTTCCACCAGGAGTGCATCGACCAGTGGCTCACCACGGGCAGGAACTCGTGTCCACTGTGTCGCGGCGAGGGGGTCAAAAAGACTCCGGACCCACAGGCCCCTCGCACGGCAGACTGTAGCTAGCATATTTATTTAACTCTTGTTTATTTGGCATTGATTCCTGTTTGCGTAGAATTACAATACTTGTAGTGTGTAACAAATAAATATACATGTGTCTATAGACCAGTGCTGGGGTCAATTCCCGCCTGCTTCATCTTAACCGTAAGCTCCAGCAAGTAGTCAATGGCCTCGTTGAGCACCTTGGTCTTCCAAACGTCCTTGCCCCACACATAAATACCATGGCGCCGCACAATGACCGCGCTGGTCTGGGGATACTCCTCCAGCGTCTTCTCCAAAAATGGAGTAAGATCCTCCTCATGGGCAGTGTTCTCAATGATGGGGATCACCAAAGTGTCAAAGTAGGACAGGTTCCCCGGCTCGGTGACCTTTGGAACTGCCTTGATCTGCTCAATATGCGAAATTCTAAACTCCTTTTCAAACATAAGACTGACCAGTACTGCCGCCTGGGAATGAGTGTGAATACACGCCCCCGCACCCCGCTTGGTATACGCCGCCAGAAAGAGCGGAGTGCACGCAGACGGCTTGTACACCTCTGGGGTCCGCAGATACTTGCCAGTGCTAAGGCTCATGACAAACATGTTCTCCGGTTTCATACGCTGCCCCGGTTAGATCTCGACATGGTACCCGTCGCCACATGTACTCACCTCTTTCTGAACGCCCGAAGGAGCCAGATAGACCGTGTCGCCGTCTCGAACACTCATCCCACCACCGGTACCGGTGACCCAGTTCCAGTCGTAAAAGAGCCGACACAGCTCGCAAATCACGTTGGCTGGATGGTTGGGATCGTGTGACTTGACTAGCTCTTCTCCACTCATCGTAGTTGCTTCGATAATCGTAGGAAAGAAAAAAGACGATGTAAAATTTCAGTCGGGTCGCGTCGTCCGGCTAATCCATCATCATCATGCATAATGATGAGATCAGCTCCCGGTCGGTTCGTCATGCCGGAGCTCCTTCATGGTTGCCGAAAATACTGACATTTTCTTCTCCAGAAGCTCTGAGGAGACCGTGTACCGCACCTGCTTGGTCCTATTCTG
The DNA here is from genome assembly GCA_030558815.1 of Blastobotrys malaysiensis. Lineage (NCBI taxonomy): Eukaryota > Fungi > Ascomycota > Dipodascomycetes > Dipodascales > Trichomonascaceae > Blastobotrys > Blastobotrys malaysiensis. The sequence goes on from JAKTQL010002526.1 coordinate 61,490, forward strand.
GCTAGTAGGATCGGGCACATGTGGGCGTTTTACCGCCTGCGATAATACGCTGCCGGTGGTGGGTTGACTACCTAGACCATGCCGTACATCGTACATCTCCAGGCTCCGCCGGGGCAGATTGTAAACCCATCCCTTGGCCTGCACGATTTTGAAAAATTCGGCCCACGACTTGTCGGTCTGGAGCGTGGATTGAGACCCCACTAGCACTAGCTTGCTGCGGGCTCTTGTAAACGTGACATTGAGCCGCCGCCAGTCGTTGAGCAGATCTCCAATGTTGCGTTGGAGGTTAGACCGTACTGTAGAAATAATAATACAATCCTTGTCCCGTCCCTGGAACTGGTCCACTGTAAGAGACTCAATCCCCGGGTGCATCTCCGTAGCCTTCTTGATGAGCTTAAGCTGCGCTCGGTAGGCAGTAATCAGGCCAATAGAGGACTCGGAGACCCCACACTGACAATACGCCTCTACAATTTGGCGCACAATCTCCACCTCGGGCTCATTGACCGTTCGTTGGCCATACAATGACTCCTCAGCCTCCATCAAATCCGTATTGAGGAACAATACCTTCCGTCTATACTCTGTTAGTATCGTTATCACCACCACCACCACAATATACGTACTCTTCTTCCAACACATCCTCAAGCCAGTTGGTCTCGAAACCTTTTTCACCTGCGTCATGCCGCTTTAGTTCCGGTAGCCTCTGCTTCATTGGTACTGACATGACTTGATCGCCGGTTTGAGAAGTCCCGCATTTAAGCTGACCGTCGTAAACCAAGGCATTGGAAAGATACATGACATCTTTGCACATACGGTACTGGTAGGTCAGGTTCACTGATGCTTCAGGGTGCGCTTTGGACAGCATCTCGAACAAACTGATTTTAAACCCTGCAGCAGCAGCTTCAGGATTCACCACTACCGGCTGAAGCTGGTGATGATCACCCACCAAAATAAACTTGTCCGCAAACTGAATTGGTCCCAGACAAACTGGCAGCGTGGATTGCGAAGCCTCGTCTACAATGCAATAGTCAAACTTGTTCCGCTTGGAGAACATCCAATGACTAATTGACAGCGCGGTAGTCGCTACCACGGGGGGCTTAAAGTAACGGTCGTGGATAACCTTCTCGCTCTTGAGATTATCATCGCTATGATCCAAGTTTGGCATCAGATCTCGACACGCGGGATGTACCCGGTATGGAGATGATGCGATACGGCAGATATCAAACCCTTTATCACGGATTTTAAGCAAGATATTATCCACTGCAGAATGCGTGAATGATGCTAACAAGACCGTTTTATTCTGCGCCACCAGCAACTCTATTATTGACGCAATCGTCGTCGTCTTGCCGGTACCTGGCATGCCAAGAATGAGCGAATAATCCAATGTCTTCATAACCATCTTAATGGCTTCTCTTTGGTCGGGATTATGGATATTCTTCTTCTCTAGCTCCGCCAATGCTTGAGATTGATCTTCATCCAAGTCTGCAAACCGCGGTGGCTGAGAATCCACAATTAGTTTTCGACGTTTTGCATCCCCTTCTTTGCGGAACAATTCAATGAGATTGCCCCGCGACAGCGCCATGGACCGCGAAAACGGATCAAAATCGATCCTAAACAATGCATCGCTATTGCCAAAATTCATGCCCTCGGGAATTTCCCGGGCCAAGGCGCTCTGGAAGACTTGGTTTGTAGACTCGTTGAACCCCTCCAGCTTGAGTTTATTGAAAAGCAGCTGGCGATTGACTTCAATCTCAACCTCCTTTTCGGAAATTCGCCGCAAGAACCCATTGGCTATCCCAATATTCCCTTTCTCATCGGAAACAATAATATGATCTCCAACTACCAATTGCGACTCCAAAAACGATTTGTCCGCATTCTCTGAAGTTCGAGTAAGCACGTAGTTGTACATTTGGTTCATAGAAGTGCTGACACTTTCCAAATTCTGTTTGAACTGGAGCTTGCCAAAACAGCGCCCAAGTATCTCACGCTCAGAGCTGGTTAACGTCCAAATCTCCTTCCTGAATCTCGCCGCATCTTGGTCCTCCTTGTTCATGAGATCATTCCAATGACGATAAAACTGAACATGATCTTCATTTAAATGGCCCGTTTGTGATAAAAACAGCTCATGCACAGATCCTCCCGGCCTCGTATCCTCATTCTTTTCGGGATCATTTATCTCCATAAATCGATGCAACGCCATACACTCACCAAGACGGCCGCATGACTCGCACTTCCGGGTATCCTGCAGCACCACTGGTAGGTCATCCTTAGTTTTAATGTGCTGAGCAAGAGCATTGCGTTTCGCCAAAATCCCGCTGATATAATTCGGCTCCACTTTAAGCTTGATGAGGTCATTACTCCTAATATAATGCAAAAGTCCAAAATTGATCTTGACATCATACTTATCCGAGAGGAGCAACGTGTACAGCAGGGTCTGTGTCCGGTGAGAAAGCCTCTGGTCAGTGGATCCTGTCTTAATCTCCAATGGAGCTAGAAAAGTCTCTCCATTCTCCTGCGTAACTTGAACTGTAACATCGACCGCCCCTTTAAGACCGTATAGAGGAGATATCATATCTTCCTCCATGTCAATCACCTTGCTGATAGATGCTAGTTCAAATGAGCCATTACTATTAGCAATTTTGGAAACCTTGACTGGAACGTCTCGCAGGTACTTGGCTTTAAACTGCATGATTTTAGGTATCTGTTGTTGGAGCTCCTCGAATGCTTCCCGAGCTGATATGTCAATAATCATGAGTCCCTCAAAGTAGTCGTAGTCGATTAGCTTCTTGATTGCGTCAATAATAAACTGTCGCTTGAAGTTGTTCTCTGCAATGCACTGCTGAAAGACAAGATGCAAAATGCTTCCATAAATCATGGGCTTTGATGCGGGTTCCGACAATGCGGACCTGATACGACTGTTCAGCACAACTTTCCTGTCACAGTAGAACGAGTCAGCAATATTGGTGCAGGTGATGAGGTAGTCGGGGTGGATAATGAATAAATTCTGCGTGTTATCACATATAATCGGATCCACAGATATGTTGCCGATAATGTGAACAATATCACCAGCCTTGGGGATGACCGTGAGCCAGTCATCTCGCAGGTATACCCGCTTTTCGGCATTATTTGCGTCTTTTACAAGCAGCGAAAGCTGGTCCTTGGGAGGGAAATTGGGATTGGAATGGGTATATTGTTGTTGCTCGCACGAAATAATCATCCCTCGACACAGGTTTGGATTCCGTAGTATGCTCTCGACAATATCTCGATCGCACTCCTCGCCGTACCAATGCCGTGATGTAGTGGTGCTCTTCTCATTCTTGAACTCCGATACATGGATCGGTGATTTATCCACTGTAGTTTTTGTAACCTGTTTACGAGGAGTAGTAGAACTGACCACGTCGCGTGATAAAACAGGCTGCTCTGACTTTTGCGGTTCGACATTAGTTTGCGCAACTAACTCTTGATAACCAGATTCGTGTATCCTTTGCAAGTCTTCCAGTGAATCATCGTCAATAGAGTCAGAGGACGGCTCCATCAATTCCGCATTGGACTCAGGTTTTAGTCCAGAATTGCGCTCCAAAGCAACCCCAGACTCAATCTGAACTTCTACCCTGGAGACTGACTGCTCATCAGTTGAACCCCCGCTCTCACCATTGTCTGTATCAGATTCATCAGAAAAGTCTGATGCACTAAGCTCGAACTCGGGGACTTTTTGGCTCGCATAAGACCATGACATTGCCTTCCTAGCAGGAGTGGCTCCAGCCTTCTTCGCCATTCCTCTAATTGGTGTATCAACATTTGCGTTAGAAAAACTTCCAGACCGTCGGAGGCTGCTAGACAGCCGTCTTTCGGGGTTAGTTGTAGACTGAGGAGTCTTGGGCGCATCGGGAGTCTTTTTGGATATTTCGAGATTCCCCAGTTCTATTTCCTCTCCATCACTCGTATCTTCAGGAGCCAATGGGGGAGAGCTTGGAATCTGACTCCTTCTAGGACTGCCATTGCTAGGCTCTAGAGTAATAGACGGAATTGGGGCAGTTTGGCTCCGGCGACCTTCTCGCAAAAGTCGCCGTCGCATGGCCAGTCTATTTTTAAGAAACCCCTTGCCATCGTCACCACTAAGACCTATAGAGGGAACTGGAGCCACAGAATTCTTGGAAATATACTTATTCTTGATGTAATCAGAAGGATCCGTGGTATCAAGGACGATCTTTGTGAGGGGGACCTCCCGAACGACTTCAAAATCACACTTGAACTGCGAAGGTGGGGGCGATCTTTCCCAGCTTATCCCATCCTCACTAGACGGTAGCGCCCCTTCACTCCAATCCTTTTTCGCTGGTGAATTCCGTCGCACTGGTGTTTTCTCTGGGTTCGCCTGCTTAGAGCTTTCCGGCCTGGCCTGAGTTGGTATCAGACCAAAGTCGTATTTCCGCATGCTAAACGATTAGCGTGACCGATCCATAGTTCTCAAGAGCACTTACCTGGCACCAAGCTATCCACCACCGCTCAGATTTTATCGTCGCTGTCGGCTGAAAACAAGCTTTAACAATTTTTGAGTTGTTTGGTTCGATTCCCTGCGCGTCGATGACGCGGCGCTGCGCGACGGACCAATTTACGCGTGCCTCATTCCGGACGCGTTTTTCAACCCAACCTTCAAACGGACGCGTCTAACGGCTACGCTCGGTGATTTGTAACCGCAGGAGATACAAATATGAGTGGATACGGGACTATCGAGGATTATTTCGAGGAGGAACAGCCGGTGGATCCAGAGATCAAAGCCTATATCACCAATTTGGTCTCGTCCCTGGGTGGTCCAGATGTAACTGCTCCTGGTAGGCCGTACAAACTCGGAGATGACGCACTGGCCTGTCTACGGGATATCAAAACATGGATCAAGGCATATGACGAGCGTATGGGCCGATGGGATGTAGCTAGAGCGATTTCTGAGACGAGTCTACTGTCGTTTGAGATCCCGGAGATTCTTACCCGGTGGGAACTGGACTGTGAAAAGGGCAAGTCTACCAAGTTTTACGACCGTATTGCGCTAGCATGTCTGGAGCTGCTAGTGCCATTGACATGGCCGTTGGTGATCGAATCCAACGTTACCACAAAGAACCAACTCAAGCACGCGTCCTATCTCCAACAGGCACAATTCAAGTATAAGAAAGCCTTTCTGACCCATCCGCAGAAAGTGTTTTTCAGGGCCATTGTGCGTTTGGCAGTACCTATCCTGAAAACTGAGGCCAAGGACAGATCGCCACGGGACGACGGTATTCTCAAGCTTGTGGTGTACTTCTTCCGAAACGTTTTGGCCATTGAACCCACCTCATCAGCCCGGTGTGAATTCGCAGCAGATGTTTCTCGTAATGCGACCATAAGTGTCTTGAACGACCAAAAGGTGCTCGAGTTCATTCTCATGCTGGCCGGCGAGATCGAATCTTTCCGGATTCAGGACACAGCCGTGCTGGAGTGTATTTTCCACATGCTCAAGGGAATTCCGCCCTCGCTACTATTCCCAGACGGGACAAGAAAGAACGGTGATACCCAGGCAACTGCAGGAGGAAGCGATCTTAAAAGTCTTCTGGCCAAGGAGAAGGACATTCGTAAATCAATTCAACGAAAGGCACCCACAAGACACCATCGGTTTGGTACAATGGTCTCACTTATTACCCCAGAGCATGTTCGTTATGCAGTCTCGGGATCGAGTGGTATTTCCGACAATGCATCTTCGTTGAGTAAATTGGATGCGAACAAAAAGTGGCACTCAAGAACTGAAAAAAAAATTGACGTAAGTGTTCAACAATTGGTTTGGAGAAGAGAGCTAACAATATTAGGACGAGTGGACTTACTCGACATCATTAAATGCAGAGAATCAGGAAATTCTCAGGCAATATACTGGAGACTTCCTCGAGTCTGCTTTTAACCCTCTGTTCCGCGCAGTGCGTAGCCTAGTTGAACAAGATGTGGAGAGACTCTTGGAGATCCACAAACGGTACTACTTATACTTAGTTGGCTGGTTCCTGGAGGCCCAGAGAAACAAGTCAATGGAGGACTATGCCTATGTTGGCGAGGTATTGAACCAGCAGAGCTTTGTTGTCGTCTTGAAGGTTCTAAGAGATTACTTTGACACCCCAGCTCCAGATTATCCCATGGTCTACGCAGCTATGAGCTGCTTCCTTCAGGTTCTCTATATCGTCAAGGCTCTTGGTGATCGTTCTGGCGCCGAGCAGCAAGAAATCTCCGAGAGCATGAAGTCACGTCTCTTCTACGAGGAAGCGTATTTGGACCTGCTTGTACAGCTCACCAAAAAAGCATACCGTCACACCTTCACGTACCTAAAACTCACTGTAGAGTTGACTCATACCGCGTTGAAGATGCTCCATGATTTCGCTCAAGAACACACATCTCTGTTTGTCAAGTCCCGACGCAAGAGCTCCGCCAAGGCAAATAACAAGGAAGTTGAAGAGGACTACGACATTGATCCTGAAGAAGAATCGCGCCAAGTCACGTCGGAAAGAAAGTTTGAGTTTGCACGGTTCCAGAACAAGTATTACAACGTCCACACCATCAAGACCTACGTGACGTACTTGAAGACGTACAAGGAGTTGGCCAATGATGAGATCAAATGGGGGATTGCTTTTATTCATCGGTTTTTTGCTGTCAATGGCTGTCGATCCCATTTCTATAATCTCGAGTTCATGCGGTTGTTGCAGTCTCTCACTAACAGCCGGGAGGGTGTACCCCATTCTTTCAGCTGCCGGAAGGATGTGGATCGGTTCATGTCATATTATATGAACAAATTACGAAAAGCGTTGAGTAACACCCCATCGCTCTACGTTGAGCTGCTATTTGAAAAGTTGCCGGATCAACTGTTCTACTTTGACCACGGACATGCAGAGGCGCCTAAACCAATTAAAGTGGCCAGCCAATGGGAATTCAAGGACGCTGACCTCACATTGGAACAGAAGGTTGGTTACGTTGTTGCTGCCCTCATTGATGACCAGCACCTGGAATTGGTAAAATCGTTGAGCAACCAGGTAGTTAAAGCCGTTTCCAAGTGGAAGGACGAAGGACCTAGTAACGTCATTCTCCGGCACGACACTGATGATCACGAGAAGAGCATGTTCAAGAACGGTAAATATAGGTTATTGCTGAGCTTGACCGGTTTCCAGATCCCTGATGGCGACCAGAAGCATGCGGTGTTATTAAGGACGAGTGATATTGTCTACGTTGAAGAGGTTTCAACATATATTCAAAAGTATCTGGAGGAACCAGTTCAGATTGATGATCCAGAAAAAGTGGCTAGTGACTTTATGCAAAAGAAGCCACAAGAAAAGCCGCCTCGGAAACCGCGTGCCAAGCGAGACGGTGAAAATGGGGACGATGGAGCATCTGGATATCAACTAGATGGATTTATTGACGACGACTCTGACTCCAATGGATCTTCTGCTGGGAGTGATGAAGAGGATGTACGAGATGAGCGTGGCAACGAATTACCAGAGGACGAAGTGATAGCCAGGCAATTGGCGAGAGCCACTAAAAGGAAGTCAAAGAAAGCGGGTTCCCGAAAGAGAAAAGTGGTGGACGATGGTGGAGAAGCGCCCGAAAAGCGCCGGAAGGCTAAAGGACCTACTAGGGAAGAACTTCGTATGCAAAAGTACAAGAGTGAGGCATTTGTGCGCGATTCTGATGACGAATCTGACGAAGAGCGGGACAATGCTTTCTTCGAGAGCGAGGAGCGGTTACGAAAGTTCATTTCCGAAAAGTTTGAAAACGGAGAAGAAGTCACTGCGTCTACCGCCGCCAACGAACCGGCGTCTCAGACTACTGCTGATAAGGAAGTGGTAACCGAAAAACCATTGTCTTCAGCGCGTTCTGAAGTAGACTCTGGAACCGAACCTGGGGACGATTCCGGTGACGATGATGACGCTATATCTGACCAAACTTCCGATACGGATACGCTCGATAAGGAACCCAAACGTTCACATGGAGATGACGAACTGGCACCAAAGTCAACCAAACGGGCCAAGCGAATTGTAATTGATGACGACGACGAATAAATATGCATTATTAAATAATCACGAAATAATATTTTAAAAAACGGACGAAGCTTTTGGGCATTTAGGTGGCATGTTTAGTAGAGATGAGTCTCGAGCCTCGGACTTTTGTCCAATCTATATCCTTCTCCAGCTCCTCATCTACTGGGCCACACAAAACGACCGTATCTCCTCGGATGAGATAGAGTCCCATCTCAATTGTCTCGGTGGGTTCATCTGGGGAGATGACTCGCTCCTGGGTATCTGCCAGGATCAAATTTGTCGTTTGGTCAAACCCCATCAGCTTGCCAACAAGCATCCGACCATCAGTAGTTATGACCACTACTTGCTCTATCCTCACCAATTAGTATATATATAAAACCGCTTTGCGGCGACTCAAACTTACTCTCGACAAACCCGGCTAGATTGGACATTTGACCTTGCAGTGTCGGGAGTGTGCAAAATCCCAAATCGCATCGCGAACGCGACATGGCGACAACACCCCCCGTCCGGTCATACACGCTCAAAGTGGGTGTTGGTAGATAATCGTATTGGTGATTTAGAAACAAACTATATATCTTACATCCCTCAATAGAGGGTAATAAATAGCCTTGTTTTTATATATGGAGTCTATGAACAAGAGAGATACAATTATACAACACAGTGCTTCTCATTTCCACCTTTAATAATGTTGTAGATAGTTTGAGCGGAGGAGAGGATCATCACCATGAAGCCAAACACGATACAGCAGTAAGAAGGCAGCTTTTCGAGTATGCTCTTCTTGGTGAGCTTAAGATAGCACATGGGCGGCAACACGTAGGCCATGACGGAAGCGGTTGAGGCCCCCACGAGCTCTAGAATGGCGCCCAGATTACATGTAAACAGAGACACAACCATGGAGACGACAATTAGTGCCGTAGTCGAGATGAAATGGCGCTTGACGCTGTACTCCTCGTTGGGGTAAAAGTAGTTTAGGAGCACCTCTCGGCACACAAAGATCTCGAGGGGGAGGGTGGTCAGCATGTTGAAACCAAAACAGAATCGTGCAATGTTGGCCATCGTGTCTGAAGCAGGGAAATTATTGAGAATATTGCCCTTGGTCTCGTCCTTGAACACGAGGAATCCACCAATGCCCATGACCATGCACATAACCATCGAAACGGCCGCACTCCAGTGGGTAACCTTGGCAAACCGGTCCATGGTGGGGGTCTTGAGTGAATCAAAGATAAGCAGAGAGTTATGGTGGCATACAAACGCAAACGAAATGACGCTAATGCCTTGAAAGATACCGCCAACGTTCACCGTAAGCAAAGAAGTAGAGAACTCGCCTTTATCCGTGTCCACAGACGGCCCTCGGATAACCACGGTGAGCACAATAATGAGCATACTGACAAGCGCCAAGGCGCTTGCCTTGGCGAGTTTGGCAATGTTACGGTTCAATGCCAACGGGTATGAAATCCCCAGTGTGACGAGAATGATGATAGTATTGCGCTTGGCAAGGATGCCCACCACGGGTATGGTGTGTAGCGACGGGAATAGCGCATTGACGACGTGGGGGATCGTATCGCCAATAATGACACAAAACGCCATCGATCCACCAAGAGCGAACAGACCCTGGGCTACCGAGATGGTGATAAGACCAGGCTTGCCGAAACATTTACTCACGGTTGCCTGGAACGTGTCTGTACCCGAAAGCTTTGCATTGACCACCAAAAGACGAATCGTCCAGTCAATAACAGCAGTTAGTACAAGCAGCAGCAAGATGCCGCCAATCAACCCAGACTGCCGTATCGCATAAGGCTGGCCAATGATACCAGCGCCAATAATACTATTGGCCATGTTCATAAACGCCATTTTCAGGCTGCTCTTTCCCTCCTGCCGCGCCAGCGCCTCAAGGTTCTCATTCGCACCCAGAGAAGTTGTTCCAGGTTCGCGATAATCGTCCAAGAGTCCCTCTTCAATGTCAAAGTCCACAGATTCTCTAACGTGTTTGCCAAAGCTCGATGCGCTACTGCGCCGCGAGTCATTCAAGTCCCGTTCCTCATTAGCCCTCAGTGTCGTCAGGTCCGCGTCCGATGAAGACTGTCCCCGGGAGGAGCTAGAGCTACCCAGGAGCCCGCTACCTTCATTTTCCCATTCTAGTCGTCGACCATGCTCCGCTTCTTCTTCCCGGTCTTCATAATCAAACGAGGGTGTCATATTGGCTCGCTAAATCCATATAGGGCCGAGTAGTAGCGCACACAGACACGCGGACAAAAATAATAATAAAAAAAGAATTAAACCCTGGTCGTTACAGTATTAGCCTGGCAGAAGCAGACATCTGGCATGTACAAGTGGACTCTGGATAGACCGGTACCGTATTGGGTCTGCATGACATCAGGGGGCTTTAAACATGCGTTAAAGCGGCGCCTGCCCGGGGAGGGAGGGGTACCAGTGGAGTGCGTAGGATGGGACAGGAGATGCAGCCGGACACCAAATTACACGCGCTGAAGGTCTCGTATCGACGGGGGGAAATAGAGCACACAAGGTTTGATGATAATGACAGTCCAAAAATAGAGACGTTGATCTAAATATCGTCTAATTCTTCACTGGCCATTTGGAGACGGTCTTTGACCTGTTCGGCTGCAATTGGCCCCGCCATGAGCCGGCCCGGCGGGTTTTGGATCCCGGCGATTTCCAGAATCCCCATTACGGCATGTTCAAACGCCTGTACTGGGAACACATTCCCGCTGCTGAGCACGGCGAGCGCCTCGCTGGTAAGGGAGTTTGTGTACTTGGGGGATGTCTCTGCAATATAATGCGGGTTCGTCAGAAGAGTGACTTCGGGTGCCGTTTCAACAATGGTCAGCTTGATGTTAGTGTTTACAAGCTCTAGAGCAATGCTCTCCGTGTAGCTTTCTAGCGCGTGCATTGCCGCGCTGACCACTCCGAGGGAAGGAGTGGCCACCACCCCATGAATATCTGTCACATTGATAATGTGCCCAGAGTCCTGTTGCCGGAATATGGGAACTATAGCCTCCATGAGGTTCACGGCTCTATGAAAGGTGTGTTCAAATTGCTTGATGAGATGGGTCTCGTTGAGGTCCTCGATCGCCCCACAGTACGCTATATTTCTAGTCAGCGGCCATTATCATAGGTGGGTATTGCTTACTCTGTCCCGTAGTGTTAACCACCACATCTATATGCTCACACATTGTCAACGCGGTAGCAATTGCACTGGAGCATGATCGCTTTGATCTTGAATTGTTAGCGGTGGGTTTTGAAGCGGGTTAACTTACTTGGTATCGAGACCGACAAGAATGCACGTTTCGCCGAGTTTGGCCTGGAGATCCTGGGTGACGGGGGTCATGGGCATCACCACAGTCTCTCCATTAGCGATAATACTCTCTGCCAGAGCAATTTCTAGCTGGGAGTCTGACGGAAGGAGCCAGTTCTTCTTAGGCACCGTGTTCATGGTGGTATGAAATATGTAAAGTGCTCCGGCACATCCCCGATCCCCGTTATGCCATGGGGTACTCCAATATTGGTAGGTATGACCAGGGCACCCGAAGGTACACGAAGGCACACGAAGTAGTAAATTTCATATTGGCAATATCAAAAGTGTCATATTTATATATGGGAAATGTTGGTATGGCTGACCAATGACATGACACATGTCGTGTACCAATAACCCAAGACTTGAGAATTGAAATATCTACCCACGGTATACTATACTTGTAATGTCCAATCGAACTCCTGTAACTGTTTTTTCTATACTAGACCCCACAGGCAGACAGCAGCCAATTGCCCAATCGTCCAACCAGGGACAAGAGAGGCCAGTTGATACGCAATCGTCTAACCTGGGGCAAGAGAGACCTACGCAGAGGTCAATAGAAAGGGCTACCCTGAGCGACGTTGAAAAAATTGTCAACCGCGAATGTGGGCGAGTTTTGGATAAATTAGATTCCACCCGTAGTGACATGATTAATGCGACTGCAGAGCTATCCAAGGCTGTCGTTGCTCAAACCTCCAAGTTGAACGAGAGTTGCTCGGTTATTAAGGCCAACATTACCAAAATGAACAAACATCTTCGTGAGGCAACAAAGTCACTGGGGGACGTAAAACAGAAAAGGGATCTTGAGGTACCAGCTAACCCGAACGAAGAGGTTTTGATACAGATTCAAGAAGCTCTCAAGGCATTGATCGAGCAGCAGAACCTCATATTCAACTTTCTCTACGCCTTGTCCAACATCAACAAGATAGACCTATGAGTAACCCAATTTCTTCTAATGGTTTGCTTATAAATACCAGAAATCGCTATCATGAAGAATAATAATTGCATACAATGTTTACATCTTGGAATCCTTGATAGTGCAAGTTCGATCCTTGTGAAGAGCCACCCTGAGCACTTTGGTATCCCTAAACCTCCTCAATGCATCATTGTAGAGCTCATATGCAGGCATATACCCATCTACAAATCTTCTAACCTGCTCATCCGACATGCCAGAGCCCTTAATGGCAATCATCTTATGCTCCTGTTCAAGACGCCAGTCATACACATACCCGATATCCTCGGCATCCAGGTGCACCAGCGCGTCAAATTCGTCCCAGATCTGTTGGTACTCTCCGAGCCTCCCGTTAATATCGAGTGCATCTGCCATTGAATGGTCCTTCAAAGTCCCTCTACTCTCGTTCCACTTGGCTCTCACGGTCTGGGGAGGTAGCTGCTTGAACCCGACACACCATCCTTCGAGCAGCACCACATCCACGGGCGGCATGGCCTCAACAAAGTCTGCCTCGGGCGCCCGGTCCCCCTGGCCCTGGAAAGCTGACTTATCGTACTGGGGGACTGCTGTGTGCTGGTGTTTTTTGAGCGCGTTGATAACCGACATGCAGAGCCTGACATCGTGGGTCCCCGGTAGGCCTCTCTGCTGTAGCAGCGAGTTGCCAGAGCTTGCTAGTTTACGCTGCTCTTCATGAGTGAGATAAACATCGTCCAGCGAAAACTCAACGACATTAAGTCCGTGCGGGGGTGACCTCAAAATCTCGGCAACTGCCTTGACGACGGAGGACTTACCCGACCCCTGGGGGCCACTGAGGCCGATAATCACCGGCCGTTTCTGGTGGGTCCCTAACAATCTGACGACAAAGTCCAATACGGCGTCCGTGCTGTATGGTCTGACCATCTTTCCAGTTGTGAATGTCGAGAAGATATGTGCAATAGAACAGCCGGGAGGTACATGGTGGGGGCCCTCAAGTCTAAGCTCATTTGTGGGGGAGCTCTGATTATGAGCGTGTAGACATTTGCGGTATTAATGTGTACCGAGCATAATGGTCAAAATATAATACCCATTTTGAAGGGCTGGTCAATAATTACAAAAGCTATGGGGAATGCGTGGGTTTTGGGCTTAAATAGCACCAGCCTTCTTGAGTCGGTCAACGAGCTCGTCAGTGCTCTCTACAATGACACCGGCCTGTCGGGCTGGTGGCTCGGAGACCTTGAGGACCTCGAGTCGGTTGGCAATGTCGACGCCCAAATCGGTCGGCTTGATAGTCTTCAAGGGCTTCTTCTTGGCCTTCATAATGTTTGGCAGGGACGCGAATCGTGGCTCGTTGAGTCGCAGGTCAGTGGTGACAACCAATGGAAGCGAGGCGCTCACAGTCTCGGAACCACCATCAACCTCTCGGGTAACCATAACCTTGGACGGATCGCTCTCGTCCAGGGCAATCTTGGAGGCATTGGTGGCCTGGGGCCACTTGAGCAGACCAGCGAGCATCTGGCCGGTCTGGTTGGAGTCATTGTCAATTGCCTGCTTGCCGAGGATAACAAGGTTGGACTTCTCGTTCTCAACGACCTTCTGGAGGAGCTTGGCGATAGCCAGAGGCTCGACACTGGCGTCGCCAACGTCAATGAGAGTAGACTCGTCGGCACCCTTGGCAAGGGCGGTTCGCAGAGTCTCCTGCGACTTGGAGGAGCCAGCGCTCACCGCGTGGATCTTCTCCACCAACTTGGAGGCCTTGGTTCGGTCCCGGATTCGAATAGCCTCCTCGAGAGCGATATCACAGAATGGGTTCATGCTGAACTTTACACCCTGGGTCTCCACGCCCGTCTGGGCCTTGTTCACTCGTGGTCGCACAGCAGCATCAATCACTCGCTTGACAGGCACTAGAATTCTCAGCTTGGTCGACATTGTTTCTTTATGGCGGTGGTCTGTAGGATGAAAGAGTCGCTGCAGAAGAGGGTCCGAGGGTTAAAATAGCGGTCCGGGGTGATTTCGGAAGGTCGCCAATAGCGGCTTCGGAACCCCTCTACAAAAATTCCGCCGTGCATCGGCCGAATCAGCCTCGTTCTCATGTGCGGAGCACCCACGGTTGTTCCTGTACCGTGGAATGCCTAGGCGTCTGAGCTGTTAGTGTTCAGTCTCTGTAGCGTATATACCTTGAAGAATCAACCTGAGGAGAGTACCTTTGCGGTCTGCAACCCCAACGCCTAACAGTGGGTTGTTAGACTAGTAATACTCGATACGGTGGGAATATTTGTAGTTTACCTAAAGTATTACCAGAATATTACTGTCATATATTCTTCAATGCCTATAGGTGCAAGAATTCCGCACTGAAGACCTCGGCATACAATGATGCGGCTGTAACAGATTGTTGTAACTGGGAGTTTCGTTACAATCAAGCCTAATGACAGAACTGCATTGTATCCACTCGATTCAATTGAAGAGCTCCGGTAACCGACGCGTTTATCATTGTTTTTTATATTTGTTGTAAAATACGCTAATAACGATAGCTCGGTGATTAATGGTGGGGTATATGGTCCGTAATAAATAGCCTTCATAATATATAAGATCAAGTTCGGTTCTGTCGAGCTTTCATCGCCTCAATCCTTTCTCGCAGCTTGGCAGTCACCTCGACAGCCCGCTTCCAATTCTCGCCTGGACCAGCATAGGCAGTGTTGAAAGAGGACTGTTGTTGTGGCGGAGCGTCCGCCATCGCTGTATCTCCATCGTTCTCTAGCTCATCCTTGTTCGATGAGACAGAGTTCATCGTGTCGTGGCGCGAATGCTGTTTGTAGCTGGGGGCATGGCCATTGGCGTTTATGCTTTCACTTTCATCAGTGTTTGCGAGACGACCCCCGTAAAACGAAGATCGGTCACCAGCCGCGCTATAATACGACGATCGGTCGCCGGCAGTGGAGCTGATAGCGCTAAAGTCCACTGACCTCCGCACCGGGTTGGGGTTGCTCCCCGTGCGGTAGTGGTTTCGCGAGTCGAGGCCGAACTGAATCGTCATACTCGACTTCGGCGAACCCACTCCGTTCATAGAATTGCGCTTGAATGGGCTTCGCGTCGAGGCAGATGAGTTGGCGTTGGAGGAACCAGTAGATTGAGATTCTTCTCCGGGACTCATGGGGCTCTCGAGACGAGCATTGGCCCGGGAAAGCTCGTTCTCCAGCTTGCTAATCTTGACCCGTGCAGTTTCGACATCGGACATGGCCCGTACGAGTTGGGTCTCCTTGCTCTTGATGGCGAGAATATCTCGCGTGTGGTCCTCAACGAGCTGGGCATTCTTTAGCTGCAGATCGTTAATCTCCTGGAGAAGACGGGATTTCTCTCCACGCTCTTCCTGAAGTTGCCACTGGTGCTTCTCCTTCTCTTTGATCCATTCGTTCTTTTCCTCCCGTAGCTGTTCCAATTCTTTCTCCAGTGTTGCAATCTTAGCGTCCTGCTGGGGGGCAATTGCCGCTGCGGCTCGGGCTTGCGCAGTAGCAGACGGCAGAGTTCGCCCCGTAAGCCCTTGTCGTGCGAGTCCCAACCGTGGAGGAGGTTGTGATCTTACTGGAGAGGGCGGTCCTTGTGGAAGCTCTTCTTCTGTGCTGCCATATCGCTCGCTTCTGACAGTGCTGGGTTTAAGCGGACTAGCCAATCGCTTGCGGGCCAGCACAGAGCTTGTAGACTGGGCCTGGACCGCCGCCTTGGCCGGCGTCATCCGCGGCAGCCCTCGGGGGGTAGCACTGGGAGCACTTGGAGCACTTGGAGCACTTGGAGCCGAAGACTGGGCCTGAGGCATCTTCGAGGTAGGCCGAGCCACCTTTCTACCGGTAGCGATTCCGGGCTTGGGGGCCGGCTTGGGCTTGGGCTGTTCGGGACGGGCGTGGACTTCAGCGGACTGGCAAAACTCGGAAATCTTGCCCTTCTTAATATCGTCGACCGAATCCAGATGAGGGTTCATGGCCCGCTCGCCAAAGATCTTCATGAGCACACCGAGGATTTCAGCGCCACCAGACCGCACCGACTCCTGGGTGTCGTTGAGCAGCTTGAGACTAACATCGACAATCGCCTTAGTCTCTGGCGGCTTGGGACACGACTTTGTAGCCTTGAGACTGCGCACCAAAAACTTGGCTGTCTCAATTCGCACCTGGGGTGTCTTGTGCTTGAGGTACTCGACCACCGGCTCGAGAATATCGCTGATATGCATCCCACAGGCCTTAAACACGGCATCCAGTGCATTGCTAAGCGCCTCCGACACGCTGGCCTTTTTCTCCTTGGTACGCTCGAGCACTGGTGAGAGCACAGTAGGTTGATACGGCGAAAAGTCGCTCCGCAGGCCCTCAGCGAGCTTCTGGATGCAATTGGCGGCCGTCGTGACCACCATAATATTCGCATCCTTCATACACTTGGCTAGTACCCGCGTGATCTCCGAAAAGTCCTCGTTCTCCATCTTGGGAACACTCAACACGTCCCGTAGCTGCTCTAGAGCCTCCTTTCTATCTTTCCACTTGCTCGATGCTACTCGAGTCGTGAAGTCTGGGGCCACTTTGCCCATCACTGCCACAGCCTCGACAAAATCAGCCATCTCTTCATCTTCCTCGTCCTGAGCTCCCGGCTGGTCCTCAATTCCCGATGCCTGTTGTCGTTCCATTGCCTCCCGCTGTGACTTGAGATACCGCTGTTGGTGTGGCGTCTCCCCCCGGACCTTATCGAATGCTTCCTGGAGCTCTTTCTGTTGCACTGGCTTGAGATCAGGCAAAATCACCTGCCCAAATCCATCCCCGAGCCACTTGTAGAGCTCCACCGTGAGCTTATTGGCCTCCGCTCGCACATTCTTGTCCGCGTGGCCAAACAGCTTGGGGATCGATTTGACGATGGGCTTGGGGGACACCGTCTTGGCGCCAAACGCTACAAAAATCTCCGTCAGCGCCTGTGTCGAGGCGACGATAAGCTTGGGTAACTTGTGGCCCAAAAAGGGCACAATCTCCTCCACAACCGGCTCCGGCGTGTCCAACTCAATGTACCACAACAAGGCATCAATGGCATTGCGCCGCGTCCCCTGTCGTGTCGACGCCAGAGCTTTCTCCACGAGGGAGGGTACCACCGTGGAACGGGTCCGGAGGCACGCATTGGCGCCGCCAAACTCGAGAAATGCGCAGAGCGACCCCACGCCGGCCTCCTGGGCCACCACATTTGCGTCCATCACAATCTTCTTGTAGATCCCGGCATTGTCGAGAAAGGGCATGAAGCACCCGTCCGACTCACTGCCGGAGGTCATGAACTGCTTCTTCATCTCTTCGTACGCCGCGGCACGGACCTTCCACACCTAGAAACTGAGTTAGCCTACCCTGTAGGGGCTCTGTATAGACGTACCTTGTGGACCGCCCGGTCAGCGAGCGGGAGAGCTGACAAGTCTTCGTCATCAGCCATTTTCTGTTTACTCTGACCCCTTTTTTCGCAGAAGTTTTGACTTCAAAACACGTCCCAACCGCGTCGCGCCGACCCATTAAACGACCGATTCCGCGATTGCAGACGGTAGTAAAGATGGGGGCCGGCCCCCAAACAGTCTATAGTTCCACAGGGGACTAATTAATTGGTTATGTAATTATTCTCAAGAGGACGGTTGTCCTTGTATAGCTTGGTCTGGGGAAGTTAGTTAGGTACAGATGAGCGTAGTGACGTACCATTGCCTGGCCGGTAGTTTTGTAGCCGAGATTTTTGTAGTAGGAGGACATGGCAGCGGTACAATTGAGGATGTTTTTGTACGCGCCTTTTTCTTGGCCAATGTAGTCCAGGAGCTTCATGAGATTGGAGCCTATACCTTTGCCTTGCTCTTCTTTACACACCGCCACATCCTCAATATGGCCCACTACTCCCGCGCTATGAATTCTATGTACTAGTTAGTTTCCGGTTAAGAGTGGCAATAGGCTTACAGCTTGGGTTCTATGATTATGGTGCCAATGGCCGCTATGCGGTCCTGTGGGCTGACTACAACCATGGTAAAATGGGTCTCTTGGTGCGTTTGGAGGTAGTTTATAAACCGCCCAAATGTTGTGCGGGAAACTCCTCCGACAATTGTTAGTTCTTTCAGTGGTTCCAGTACTCCGCGATCGTAGTCTCCATACTGGATCCTGCGTACTGAGTACCCTTGTGGTAGATCCAATTCAATGTCGAAATCCATTCGGTTTGCTTAGTCTGGTTGTTTACCAGGACTCAAAACTATCAATGAACCCTAACAGGAATGGATCAGTAAGGTTTTGGAATTGATCTGTACAATCATGGGTATTGCGATTATTACCCAATATCACCAGCAATGCAGTTAGGTCAGGTAAAAAGCATAATACTTTTATCACTAGTATCCCTCAAAGGATGGGCCCAGGAATTGGATTACGCCTACTCGCGCAAGGATCCCACCTGTGATCCCATTACATTGGGCCTCCTCGACTACACGGGGTACAGAATCCAGCACCAAGTGCTTCTCTCCCGTCCTCCACAGCACTTTGTACGTATCTGCAGCTGCAAGCAGGAGTATCACATTGGAGCAGACGCATACCGCCCCGTCGAGGTGTATCGATCTATCAATAACGGCGATTCCTCTTCCGCCAGGGATGTCATCCTCGGATGGAATAGAAAGATATGTACCATGTCTCTGGAGAACAATATCTGCTTCAAACTGGCCCGTTCCCGGGAATACGCCATACGAGATGTCCCCTTTGCCAAACCTGGAGATGTAATTGGCGCTCTCTACTTTTGTCCCGGAACTCGCGATGATGATGGCATTGAGTGCACCGATGAAAACTCGCGCCTCATAGACCTCATCGCCGCTGATGACCCGTTCCTCGTATGGAGAACCATCCCCGACAACAGGCACGTTGTCGACCGGTACCCGATGGCAGCCACAATCGACTCGGGGAGGTACGGATACGAAGATGGGTGGTACGACCCGCGCAATGCCTATCTTGGTGGCAGGAGACGGTCTAGAGAGGATGGAAAATGGTTCTTTACGCCTCGTCGCAAGCTCCCGTGGAGACACATGTCGCAGATATCCGCTGCTGAAAACTACACATATTCGGAACGGGAGATCGAGTTAGCACGGGCGGCTGATTGGAAAGTCCGTCGGCGGCTTTATCTGTGGCACGATGGGCGTACTGTGGATTCCAGGCTGGTGCCAAAGGATTACTCTGGATTACGGGATATTGGCGATGGCATTCCACGCCGCCCAATTGTAAATCTTGTGAGCGGGATGGCCGCATCACAGGCTGTAGAGCCGCAACTGGCAATCTCCAGCGAATCAACTCCCCTCTACATTACAATGCTGCTCTCTCTACGACACCTTTCCCACTCGGCCTATCTCGAGTTTGTCCGCTTCGCCAATGCCCAATACGAATTCATCTACCCCGAACAGGGGTAAGACGACTTAACCGAATGGTCGTGATACAAAGTCATATTACAAATGCTAATAAAAAAGTGGCCGTTACTACTGCTTCTCCTGGAGGTTGAAGCCCCATTCCTCCTCGCCAGGTCGGGTCTCGTAGTACTTCTTGAGATCGACACCGTGGAATTCATGCTTGACAAAGTTGAACCATGGGATCATGGCCATGTAGTTGAACGAGTGGGTAGAGTTACCAGCGGCCGCTCGTCGGATCCATGCCGGCAGCTGTGACTCGTCCTCGCCGTAGGCGCTCTTGCCCTGGGCCAGTCGCGACTTGATCTCATATCTATCCAGCTTGACCTCTCGGGCGTTCTCAATGGCGCCCTGGAATCGCAGCGACGAGGTCACGTACGCGTTGAAGAAACCGGCAGTGAAACCGAGGAAGGTCGAGACTCGGAAAACAGATGGGGTAATTCGGAATCGCTTCTTGCCCGACTCGAGGTACTCAAAGAGGGTCATCATGGCCGGACCGCTCGCGGTGAACAGACCCCACTTGGCGTAGTCGCTGGCTCGCATGTACCCGACAACTCGGTTGAAATGAGGATCCACATCGATCACCTCGTAGTCGGACTGCGTCAGCACCGCATTGCTCTGTGGTTGCGACATTATTAGTATCTTCAATCTCCTGGAGGGTGGTTCCTTTGAAATTTTCCAGTGGGTTTTGGCCCATTTTGCAATCCTCCCAATACTCGTGTTGCCATTGGTCCACACGGTTTTCCGGGCCACCTTTCCTGATTCGGACCTTGCCGGGCATCGTTTAGCCTTTACATGAGATTATATTGAATAGTGCCAGTTACTGGTAGTATATAGATGTGGGTAGAAGGGAGGATAATAGAGCAGTTATTGAGGGCACAGCTTGTTAATTGGGCAATGTGCCTTGGTTGACATGCACCATACAGACAGTTTTGGAGATCAATATAGGATACATGGGATTTAGTGCGGTTATGGGGTAACTGGTTAGAGCCATTAAGGTCCAGATTGGTCGTTATAGCTAAATTGGTACGCGATTAAATAGGTGCGCGTGTGCCTTATTGAACGAATCAAAGCTAAGATACTTGTCTATTAGGTAGATGAATACAAGGATATATGATCTCGCAATCTACTACAAAACGTGTTGAACAGCCACTAGCTACCACTAGCTACCAAAGGACCCATCATTTGGAGGATACATCTCCTCTGGATTAATAGGCTATAAACTACAATGTCCAATAGCGGGTCGATTACAACAGATTATATTACAGACAGTCGACTTAATGATTTGTTTCTCCGTACCCAGGGAGTTATTGATTGAGGTCTTTTTTTACATAAATCATTATAATTTATCGTCGGACGTTGCCCTTAGCCTGCTGCTTGGAGATTGGGGCACCCTTGCCAACGTTCTTAGCCTTATCAGCCTTCTTCTTGGCCTCCTGCTCCTTCTTCTTCTCCTTACCCTGCTGGATAGCCTGGTCTCGGGCAGCCTTTCGGGCCTCTGGCTTCATGGCACGTCGCTCCTTGATAACATCGAGAGTGGCACCGACAATAGCTCGCTGGTGCTTGACGGCCTTTCGGGTTCGCTTCTTGTTAACCTCCTCAGTGATGCCCTTCTTGTGCTGTCGTCGGTACAGAACAGTCCAAGCAATTCGTCGTGGGTTCTTTCGCTGGTGGAAGAGAGAAGCAGACTTGGAGGAGTGGAATCGGAAGACCTTGGAGTCACCTCGGACAAAAAGCTTGCCCTACATCGCAGTTAGTCGTCAAATCACGTCAAATATAGGTCCAGAAGTTGCGTCCTTCAGCACTTCGGCCTATAATTTTCAAAAATACGTACTCGGCCTGGGTAGATCTTGGCACCGGAGAAGGAGTCGATTTCGAGCTTCATGATGATGCGGTTATTATTGTCGTGGTCGTCGGGGAGGTGATTTTTGCGAAAAGATGAAAAGATTAGTTTTGTTGGCGTCGTCCATAATGCGCGCTCCGAACCTCCCAACCACTTGCTCCAGTCGTTTGGCCTCCCACCCTTGCAGGGCGGCCGGATGAGCCCCATGACCAAACATACGCAGGTTGTTGGGAACGGTGCTGCATTTGTGGTACTGCATCGATGGATATCCCAAAACGGCAAGTAACGTCACGTATACTATACCTGGATATTCGCCGGCGTGGTGTACTGTACAGTCTGGGACGGCCACGGCCCGGTCAAGGGTGAAAATTTCACCAATCTATACTTCTTTTCTAATCTTCAACCGGAGTGCAAATTATCAATAAGCGCAGAGATGGTAAGTATTATAGACAATGAGTAGGAGTCCTCTCTTTGAATCTTCTGGAGAGGACGACATGTCTACTAATAAATCCTGCTTGCTGAGAGACCGAACATGTACTAATCATTTTTCACCCGTAGGCCCCAAAGTCTAAGAAGAACCAGGAATCTATCACCTCCCGACTTGCCCTCGTCATCAAGAGTGGCAAGTACACCATGGGTTACAAGTCTACCCTCAAGTCTCTCCGACAGGGTAAGGCTAAGCTCGTGATCATCGCCGCCAACACCCCACCACTCCGAAAGTCTGAGCTTGAGTACTACGCCATGCTCTCCAAGACCACCGTCCACCACTTCAACGGTTCCAACAACGACCTTGGTACCGCCTGTGGTAAGCTCTTCCGAGTTGGTGTCCTCACCATCCTCGACGCCGGTGACTCTGACATTCTCTCCGCCGTCCAGAACTAAAAGTTTTTCCAGGTGTAATATAATTCCTTATTCTTCTGACCTAATTCAAATGCTCCTCGTAGTTACAAATTGATGGATTCCACTCCACTGCTCAATTCATTGGTGTTGGACCTCGTTGCTTAATCATTAGTCTGTTGGACCTCGTTAGCTGCCTAATCATTAGTCTGTTGGAAAGGCCAAAGATATCTTGGATAAACCTCACCGTAACATGTGCGAAACGGAGTTCTTTAACAATGTGGTATTCATGCAATTAGTTTGGCATGTTGAGGTTACAAATGCGGCTCCTGCAGGTGACGCGGCTCAAATTAAAACTCCGCACTACCACTATCGCGATTGTAAATAAGACCCCACAAAAAGATGAAATGTGACGTCTTATGGAGACCACACAATGGAGTATAAAACGGACGTGGGGATGTGGGTCTTACCGATCGTCAAGGAACAGGGCAAGATTCAACCGTCCCAGTCGCAAACAATGAGATGCCAACTTTAAAGGGTATCCTGTTCAGGATAAATTACAGCCGATGACGGAGAGTCAATGGGACGGCTGTGACGACGGGATCTCGGTCTCTTCTACATTTTCAATTGCATGTACTACGGTACACCGCCCAGTTCCGCTCTTTTTTCCCCCCGCTCTCTTGGCACTACCCCTTGCGACTCCGGCATATGAACAAGCTAATGTGTGGCGAGATCGCCCAGGGGAACATGGGCTTGGTAGGCCGTCTTGCTATGGTACCTCATCGGCCGGTTGAGATGGGCCGGAAGAAATGATAGGCACCCAATTCAGCCGGAATGATACGCCGCTCTGTGACCCTCCTGGAATTGCGCTAGGCAATGATTGGTTAGAGAATAACCGGCAACGGCCGTATACGATCACCGTACGGCTGGGGAAGCAATTGGAAACGCAAAGGATGAATTCAACCAGGTCTGCGTAAAAGAATAGAAAGAGGAGACAGGTTTTTCCTTTCCCTCACTGATCTGCCTCCACCCTTTCATTCCTTTTCAAATACCGTATACACCCTGCTTCATTTCTCCCTAGCAAATCAATGGGTTGTGGGGATGCCGTCGACTGGGGTAATACAGCCAATGGTTCATGGGAAAGGGACAGTTTGAACTTTGTAAGCGGCTAATTATGTTCATAGCTGATGGATAAACACCCAATTGGTGTATACATGTAATTGAGTCTATTTGGTATGGCCATATACCGTTGGCGAGTCCGCCCAATGGTGATTATGGTAAATCATACCGTTGACGAGCAATTACCTGGGGGACCAGTCCCCCAGACCCCCTGTGGCTCCGCTACGCGGAGAGGCTGCGTGTGAAGGGGGTCTGGGGGGAACCCCCCAGCTACGGGAGCTCGAGGGCTGGCCCTCGAATACACTACACCCCCAATGACCCTGGGGGACCTTGCAACGGTGGTTATGGATAAACTATATACCATTTCCTAGACCACTCTGGTGATTATGCGTAAATCATATACCGCCAAACGCGTAATCACAGCAGCCAGGACTGGCTCTCGCTACACCCAGGCATACGTACACCCTCGCAAGTACAAGGGTGATGCAGTAGTTTATCTGCAGAAATGTCAAGGGCAAGCCACACAGCCTGGGATGTCCGCATTATGCACTACTGGCCAATCACTACCGGTCCAAAGATTACATGTGCACGGCGTGCATAGCCCATCCCAAGAAAAAAACGGTTCTCCCCTGAGTAATCTCAAACAAGGTTTGAGTCTGGAGGGCTGCTAAGGAGAAAAAGCATATCATACGGCTCGTGATGGAAGTGTACGGCCCTGGCCAGGATGTCAACTCTGGGTGGAATGTAGGAGGTTTACCGTTTCTCCCTGTGCAATGTGGATGATGGCCAGGAGGCAAGGCAGGTTGATACAGCCATGTGGATGTCTTTGGAACGTTTCACCATTTTAAATTTGGGAGTGGTCCTTCCCAACAATTAACCCCCTGGTTTTCTGCCCTCACACCCC
Organism: Blastobotrys malaysiensis; assembly: GCA_030558815.1. Lineage (NCBI taxonomy): Eukaryota > Fungi > Ascomycota > Dipodascomycetes > Dipodascales > Trichomonascaceae > Blastobotrys > Blastobotrys malaysiensis. The sequence continues at coordinate 85,881 of JAKTQL010002526.1, forward strand.
CATTTTGCATTTCGACGACAGCGTGGAGAGTCCTCGGAGAGCGAAAACGATAGCGACACCAGTACCCTCTCCTCCAAAATATAAAAAAATTAAAAGCATGTCTAATAGGCAGCAGGGCCAGGTGCTGAGGAAGATCTCCTTCAACGTGTCGGACCACTACCAGATTCTTGATGTTGTCGGCGAGGGAGCGTATGGGATTGTGTGCTCAGCCCTGCACAAGCCGTCGAAGCTCAAGGTGGCCATCAAGAAGATCACTCCGTTCGACCGTCCCATGTTCTGCCTGAGGACGTTGCGGGAGATTCGGCTGCTTCGACACTTTAACCACGAGAACATCATCTCCATCCTCGACATTCAGAAACCCATCTCGTACGACAAGTTCAACGAGGTTTATCTCATCCAGGAGCTCATGGAGACAGATCTGCACCGGGTCATCCGTTCGCAACCGCTCTCGGACGACCACTGCCAGTACTTTGTCTACCAGACGCTGCGGGCGCTCAAGGCGATGCACTCGGCCAACGTGCTGCACCGTGATCTCAAGCCGTCCAATCTACTCATAAACTCCAACTGCGACCTCAAGGTGTGCGACTTTGGCCTGGCGCGGTCCGCCGCCTCGAGCGAAGACAACTTTGGGTTCATGACCGAGTACGTGGCCACCCGGTGGTACCGGGCCCCGGAGATCATGCTCACCTTCCAGGAGTACACCAAGGCCATTGACGTGTGGTCTGTGGGGTGCATTCTCGCCGAGATGATCACGCGCAAGCCGCTCTTCCCCGGTGACGACTACCATCACCAGCTCGCACTTATCCTCAAGGTGCTGGGCACCCCGGTGCTCGAGGACTATTATGCAATCAAATCGCGGAGGGCCCGCGAGTACATTCGCTCGTTGGAGTTTAAGAAGAAGATGCCCTTCTCCCAGATTTTTACCAACGCAAACCCGCTGGCGGTCGATCTGCTCGAGAAAATGCTCACCTTCAACCCTTCAAAGCGTATCACTGTCGAGGAGGCGCTGCAGCACCCCTACCTCGAGGCCTACCACGACGCCGAGGACGAGCCCACGGCCGCCCCGCTACCGGACGACTTTTTTGACTTTGACATGTACCGTGAGGAGCTCACGCTGGACCAGATAAAACCGCTCCTGTACAAGGAAATCATGTCCTGCTAACATTTCGCATATCTATATATTTTGTATTAACTGCATACTTTTCCCTTGGTTCGTCTGCATCCTCGCTTTATCGACGAGGGGGTCGGCATTACAAGCGGCAGATTCCACTCGCCAACCCGTCATGGATTCGTGCGTCAAGTGGCGAATTTGTTGTCAATTGACCGGACTTAATGGTACTATAGGTTGCGTTTGCCGCATTGTCCAACCGACGTCGCCGTCCGCTTGGCCGCCATATATGCACATCTGCTCTCGCTACATGCTGCATGAGTTTTGGCCTGTGGCGCATTGCCTTCTACCCGTACTGCATAAAGTCTTGACTCTAGAATTGTTCCACCGTGGCTGGAGAGGGTTACGGGGCCCCGAGGGCTATCGATGGAATTGAAGCTCGTAAATTTCCCTTAGCGGACACTGGTGGAGGTGGAGGAACCCCACTTGATTATACGAGCTCCAATGTTGAGTGCAACCTCCAGGAGGCGGTGTATCAATTGGAACCAGAGGGCCCTGCCCTAATACATTTGGAGGGGCTAACCCCTCGACGATAATAAAAATACATGCAAAAATATAGACTGTAAGGTGGGTGGATGTTACGTTAGCTAGAGGTGGTAGCAATTGCTTCCTTTCGAGCGCGACACTTTTGAACGTGACGCTTGCGGATATCTGGACGAGTGTAGCGGGAGGAGCAGTAGTCGCATGCGTAGGGTTTCTCGCCAGTGTGCTTCATCATATGGCGGCGGAGATGCTTTGCATGGGTGTAGGAACGGTCACATTGGTCACAAAAGTGCTTGGGTCGTGATGAGGGCCGCTTAGCCCGGGCTAACCGCACACCCTTGGTTGCAGTAACAGTGGGGGAGGGTGCCGATGATACGGTAGTGCTGGATAGGGTAGTAGGGGAGGGGGTGGAGTCGTTATTAGGGGTCGTTACAGTCGTGAATTCGGAAGAATAGTCGTTAGAGTACAGTTCGTAGTTGTGCGAGAATTGGTTAGTGGAGCAGTCGACGGCGAACTGCGCAGTCGGCAGCTCAAAGGGGGACTCCGGGCTGAAGGAGAAGTGCGCCAACGTGTTGAAGGGATGGGTCGCCACAGCAAGATCGGGGAACGACACGGGGCTGAACGGCAGCTGGTCAATGGTGCTGCTGCTGAGGCTCGTAGTCTCGCTGTAGTTCTCGAGCTCGCTTTCGAGCGGGTGGACCCCCAGCCGCGGGACACTCGAGTCTGAGGGAAGCCCCCATTGGAACTCCTCCTCGTAGGTCGGCACGTATGGCGCTTGATGCTCGAGATCCGATAGCCTTGTGGTGTAGGGCAGCGTCAGCGCCATGCTGTGTGAATATCGCGGGTCGTTGACCTCGTTGAACATGGGAGAAGCACAAGCGACGTCGGCCATTGCTTATAATATCAGAGGACACAACAGGCTATTAGATGATGTGATTATGAAATGCCAATTGGTAAAGCCACCAGATACAAGGCGTATGCAGATAGATATATATCTTTTTCCACGATACGAATACGTATGTACTACTGGGGTTTTCTTTTATATATAATCACCATTTAAGCTATACGGGTTCCCCATTTGCTTGTTCCTGCTCTTCTCCTCCTTTCACCTCCTCCCCAGCGCATGAACTATGCATATTTACCCATGTACAAGCCACAGTGTTCAGCTTAATGCCATGTACTTGTGTGAGAATGACTGACCGTTCCGGAAGAAACCCTCACACTCGGATCAATTTTAGCGTTGGGTGACCGCGCCTGCAATATGGTCTGCACAATCTAACGGTCGGGTCTGCATGGGATCGGTCGATAACGTCACACAATCTAATGGTGTTGTAGCGGGGTGGAGGAAATACGGGCCGCTACTACTCCGTCCGTTATGCCGGCCTTAAGCGGGGTTTCCAACCCCCCTCTTCTCCCCAGTATGACACTGTGTCTACAGGTCTAGAATGGTTGCACCGTGCTTTTCTCCTTGGAGACGGGAGGAAATTACTCGGAGAATGGTATTGCTACTCTAATTTGTACTTTCAATAGACGCTGAAAAAAACCCCGTTTTTCAAAAATAAATGTACCGATCAAGGCATGAAAAAAGGGGGAAGGGAGAATGAGGGGGAAGAGGCTTGACAATGCCCGCGAAAAATCAATCCTTAATTCAAAGGCTAAATTATGTCGACATCAGAATTGTAAGTGAGGGGAGACTATTAGTACTGTAGAAGGAGAAGCGCATATGTCGCATATTTCGCATAATTCACTCCCCTATAGCTCTACAAACTCCCACCTGTCTTAACACCCTATAGCCATCGCCATCTCTATAATCTTACCATCTCTACCGTCGTGGCCTGACAATTAACCATCCATAGCCGTAAACCCATAATAAACTGTTTGACAGACCACAATAATCCGCAATCTGCGCCGCCCACCTACAGCATGAAAAAAAACAATAAAAATGCGTCCTCCTCGAGCCGTGAAACGGCATTCCCGTCTCTCCTTCGGCTCTATACGTGATGATTATACGGTGACGGCGACACCGGGCCGTTAAGGGCTCCGTCCCAACCTCCAAAGGGTCTGGATGCCCACCTCCCTCCACCAGCGCACGCATTATGGGCAACCCCTCCAGTGAGGCTGGCAATCTCTCGGTCCGGACCCCTCATCATGCAGAACCACAATGTGGGTGTAGACAACGTATAGGCGGTTTACGGAGTGATAAAAGACACCTACAGGGCAAACTGCTGAATTGTTTTTGCCTAGTGTCTCTTTGATTCTGCATATTTACGTTGTTTCTGTTTTACTGGTTTGTTTTTACGTATAATGGCCTGTTCGCATTGAGCGGCATTGATGTGCAGACCTCGACATTGGATGTACCAGCAACGTGTTACTACAAGAACGTTACAATACGGAGAAACCTTCGCAATTGGCCTCGTATCTCCATCTTCTCCGTACTTTGCCAAATAAACCTTGTATGTACGCCAATGATTCACTACGTAAAGTAGACGGTCTTGTACCTTGCGTTGTGTCTCCACCAAGACTTTTGTAGTGGTGTTCTCCGTGTCGTCTACTAGCGTGCTCCGTACAGGTCTGCGGCTGTGGGGTATCGGTTGCTCCCATCACACAACGACCCTTCTGCACTTAGTACTCCACTACCCCATGGGACCACGGTACACGAGAATAGATAGTACCAAAGGCCCAATTTTCCTTCCAGAGTAGTAGTTTTGCATAGTTTTTCTCTTTTACACCCTGTAGACCGTAGCTGTGAAGCGTAAAAAATGACGATTGACGCACTGTAAGTAAGCTGTTTGCGTGATGGCTGGGGTATACTGACATGTAGGGCAAAGGTCTGTCGAGCCCATCGTGCTCCCGAACCACCGCTGCTACAAGGCGCGTATCACCATCAAGCACTGGCAGCTGCGTGACTTGCTGTGTGCCACGTCGGCCAACGAGCTGGTCTACCCGTCGGATCACGCCATCAAGGCGCTCGATCTGGCTTCCGCGGAGACGAGCGAGATTGCCAGTCTCGACTTTGAGCCCCGGTGTATCCAGGCGACCTCGCATCTCGTCGCATGCGGGGGTGTCCAGGAATCGACCCGGTCGAGCGCGTCGGGCCAGCAAAAGGGTCTGTTCAGCGTCCACTCACGAACCACTGATCGTACCGCCTCGGGCCAGCTCGGGGACTACATTAACAATGCGGTCACTATGTACAGCGACCCCTGTACGGACGGCAGCACGGACAATGGCGGAAACCAGTATAAGGCAATTGTGTGCAACAATGACCACTCGCTTTACTTTGTCGATATCCACAATTCGGCATTTGATGTGACAGACACCATCAAGCTCCCGTCCCCTCTCAATCATGCATGTATCTCGCCAGACCGCAAGACTATTATTGCGTGCGGAGACTGCGCCCAGGTCGTGGTGATCCACCGCGACGAATCGAGCCGTAGCGGGTGGAGTCTCGACACTACGTTCAACTCGGGCTCTGACCTGGGGTTCTCCGCAGCATTCCATCCGTCGGGTACCATGTTTGGCGTTGCGTTCCAGGACGGTACTGCGAGGATCTATGATGTGCGCAACGTGGGCAAGCCGCTGACCAATATCATGTCGAGCCGGCCGTCAGAGACTATGGGCGCTTTTCGGTGTATGCGCTTCTCTACGGGACCTGAGGACCTGTTGTTTTTGAGCGAACATGTCCACAGAGCGCATATTATCGATCTGCGCAACTTTGAGAACCACCAGGTGCTGACAATCCCACCCTCGTTTGGTCAGTCCTCGCGGACGATCCTGCCGGATACGCCGTTGGATACTATTGACGAGAACGACACGTCGCCTATTGTCGAGAGTTTTGAGCAGATCCGCCATCGGACCACCCTGGGGCCGTCGGTTGACACTTCTACCGGGTCAAACATTTACAATAGGGCCTACCACAATAGCAACACGATGCTCGAGACCCAGACCATGTCCCCTATTCGACGCATCGGGTTCATGCGTCTTACATCTCCCTTCTCGGCGGGGTCCTCCTCCTCGACCTCGTACAACGACTATGGCATCTCGGGGCTCGCGTGGAGCGACTTTGAAGGCGGGAGCCTTGCCGTCGGAACAGACTCGGGTATTGGCGTGTGGAAGGTAGACGGGTGGTCTCGGCGTACTTTCCCTCATTATTCTATTCGTTAGGGTTTTTTGCATGCGACCCCGCGGCCAGTTTTCGTGGATTATCGGTTTTTTATTATTTATTATCGTTTAGTAGTTATCGTCCGTTGAAATTTTTTTCACATTTCAAAGTCTCACCCGTACTTGATGCGATGCATTCGTTTTGTGGGGTACATCTGCAATTGGCAGGTTTACGTACTACTACATCTCGGGACCGTTGCGATCTCCATGATTAGTTTTGCAGGCTAAATGTACTCTTTATTACATCTTGTTACATTGCCCTGGTTGTCTTTCAAATCCCACGAAATATCCTTGTAGAATATCCTAGTATGGTTCATCAATACTTGGCACAGTAGTCACAATATATTCATCACCTAGGGAGGTGAAAGGCCGGCCTTAGAATGGGGTACCTTTACACAATACGTATTAGATGGTATTAAATCATTACTGTTACTGGGGCTTACAATTAGGAATCTAGATCGGTACCTGTAGATCCATGACGTATCAGATCAAGTTTTTGAGATTGTATTACAAAAGGCATTAGATGCCCCGGACTACCTTATCAATGCATTCGGCGACATAGTCGACGTTGTTGTTGTTGAGGCCGGCCATGGAGATTCGGCCGTTTCTCGACAGATAAATATGGAACTCGTTAACGAGTCGGTCGACGAGCTCTGGCGCCAGACCGGTGAAGGAGAACATGCCAATCTGGTTGACAATGTGGTCCCAGGTGCCTGGGGTGCCTCGCTCGACGAGACGGTCCCTCAGGGCGTGTCGCATGGCAATGATTCGCGACGACATGGTGTTGAGGTCGTGGACCCACTCCTCAAAGAGCGAGTCAGAGTTGAGGGTCCGCGCAACAATTCGGGCGCCATAAGCGGGCGGGTTGGAGATCTCAGCTCGGGTCAGCTTGGCGAGCTGAGAGATGACCGCCGTTCGCGCCTGCGTGTCCGAGATGACCACGTGCAGAGCGCCGGTTCGCTGGCCGTAAAGACCAAAGTTCTTGGAGAAGGACTGGCAGACCATCATCTCAAAGCCCTTCTGGGCAAAGTGCTGCACAGACCACGCGTCCTTATCCAGGTCGCCCGAGGCAAAGCCCTGGTACGCCGTATCGAAGAAGGGGAAAAGGTTTCGTCGCTGGACCACCTCGGCGACCTTGGCCCACTGCTCTGGCGTTGGGTCAACACCGGTCGGGTTGTGGGCACAAGCGTGAAGCAGGATGATGTCGCCATCGTTGGCCGCCTCGAGGGCGGAGATCATGCCGTCAAAGGCCAGTCCCCGGGTCTCCTTATCAAAGTATGGGTAAGTCTTGACGGTCAGGCCGACATTCTCAAAGATGGCCCGGTGGTTCGCCCAGGTGGGGTCGGGGATGTAAATGACCTTGGAGCGGTGGTGACGAGCCAAGAAAAGGGCGCCGAGGTGGTTGGCGCCCGTGCCCGAAATGGTCTGCACCGAGGCGACATGCCCGGCCTTGATCACATCGCTGTTCTTGCCGAGGACCAGCCGTGCGGCGGGGGCAGTAAAGTCGGCAAGGCCCGTGATCGGAAGGTACTCGTGGTCGAGGGTCGGGTCGCTCTGCATCAGCGAGTCGACCTTTCGGACGATTGGGAGCACCCATGGATGGCCCTGGTCGTCTCGGTATGCGCCAATCGACAGGTCCACCTTCTTTTCAAACTTATCCGCCTTGTACCGGGCCACCAGCTCAAAGAGCGGGTCCCCCGGGATGGTAGCAATTCCTGCAAATTGTGACATGGTTATGGTATTCTAAACAGAAGGGGGTTCTAAATCCACAATGAGATTGCGAGAGATTCCTTTCAAGGTTTTGGGCGAGAAAAAATGGGTGGTTTCCAAGGCTGGGTACTAAGAGTCACCAGTTAAAAACCAAAAAAATTACAAAATTGAGAGCAAAGCTCGGGCTAATCGACAGATTCTCTATGTTCTAGCTGTGCAATCAATTGGCCAGTGGGTCTTCTTACGAGCCCATGGGAATCCACGCCGGTTTTATATCCTCCAACCCTGCCTGGTGGTCTCCCCCCAAAAGAAATCACCTGAATTTGTTCCGGAGGGGAATCTGCGTCCAAATAGGCAAGGCGTGCCACTCACCCTCCGGGAGCCGCTCGAGGCCCAGGTATTTTCGGCATCCACGTCAGTGCCTCCGTCCGCCAGTCTAAAACAGCACCATTCCCCCACACGTCGCTGCCGACGGGTTCCTCAGCATTGGCGCGCCAGTGGAGCCCCAGGCCCTGAACCGCGGCCTGGGTCGGCAAAAATCGCAAAAATAGATCATATGGCCCTTGCATGTTACTCATGGCATCTCTCGCCAGTGTCCTCATTTTATCTTTGGTGTAGCTCCTGCTCCTTTTCGTGAATCGCGCTATCTCCTAGTACCGCTCTGCTGGCGTCCGGTACTAAATGTGTCATCGCCCAAACCCCCCGCGCCACAAGCCCAATGTCGTGTTTCTAGGGGTCGTCTCCCCGGAGTTATTGAAGCGACTCTCTATTGCCGGACTAATGCTACATTACCGGTACGTGTAATAGGGTCATTAGTACATGCCGGTCACCCCACATGCACAGAACCGGTGGGAAAACGGTGCTACAGTTCCAAGATGGGTACTAGTGCCGCTGCAGGTGCCCAACTACCCACCAGTCAACCGCATCTCGTGGCCCAAATATGTCGTTACAGCGTAACAAGTTGTTGCAACTCGAATACAATTCAACGGTTTGCAGTGGCACTGGGGACCCGTCCCTACTCCCTCGTAGTTGGGGTTTAGTAGTTGGGGGTTAGTTACAGTGTAACAAACTCCCAATGACTACGGTAACAAACTTGGTTACAGGTCAATGTGGTGATATTTTATTAACTAGTCAGTTTGGTCGAGATGGTTTTCTCGGATAAAGTCCTCAACGTTGCTGGAGTCACCATGAGCTAGCTTATCCTTCTGCCACTCGGATGCATCGTAGATCTTCTCCTCAACCTGGAGCACGCCGCACTCGTCAAAGAGTCGCACCATCTCCTCCGCGTCCTCGACGGTCATCTCCCCGAGGACCTTGTTGATCTCGTCGAGGCTCTCTGCCTCAATTGCCTTACGCATCTCGGAAGAGAATGACTCGTACACCTTGCGCTTCTCCGGGTCGGAAGTATCCGGCACAGAGACAGTGATCTGAGTATCGGGGTCGACTGCGTGAAGCTGGATCTGTTCGACCGCCTCGCCTGCCTCTGCGGCCCGCTCCGACGCGATTACGGCGCACCGCGTGGTAATATGCGTGGTGGTCGTCTCGACATCACGCAAGAAGGCCTCCCGCGCTGGATGGTTCTTCTGGGCCACCTTGGAAAAGAACATTTGCAGGCCGTCCCGACCCAATGTGTGGCAATACTGGATCAGCAATGCATTGTGCACCGTCTGCTTCATGAGCTCCGTCTTGCCGTCCAGCTGGTGCTGGAACGCCTCCATCAACAACCCATCCTTCTCTCGCTCCGTCACAATCTCGGGGTGCTGCGCCAAAAAGTTGTACAATTGCGGATAATCGTCCATTGGGATCTCAGCAAACTTCTTGCCGGTAGCGCTGGCGCGGATATCGTCAACGTCTTCTTCTTCTTCCGATGATGGCTTGGGGGGCTGCTTGGATGACGCACCCGGATTGAGAACCTCAATCTCCTCCGTGGTCTCCTTGGCCTTGCCCTTGTCCTTGGCCGCTAGTTCTGCCGCAGGAGGAGCCTTGTTGATAATTGTCGTATCGAATCCAGTTCGCAGGTCTTCGCTCGTCAAATGAGTCTCTCGCTCTTTACGGAACTCCTCAAGCTGCTTCTTTTGATCCTCGACAATTCCAGCCAGTTTGGTCCGGTGCTCCTTGAGCTTGGCAATGACAGCTTTCTGCTTGTCTTCTGAACTAATCTCCCCCAAAATCTTCTCCATGAGGCTCTCGATCATGTCGTTGTACTCGGGGGCCTCTGCAATGTTGGTCTCGGAGATGGGGTGCTTCTTGCCCTCAAATCCACGCTCGCTGAGCTTGACGGCTGACTCAATCGTCGTAACGTCCTCGCCTTTCTCGCCGCACTCGATCATTTGATCCGTACGCTTGACGAGATCGGAGTTCATTTCCACTGAGACTTCGAGTTGTTGGATGTTGTGCTTAAGCCGCTCCCGCTTCTCATGGATGTCCCGCTGCTTCCACCGGATGAAGGACTGCTTGTCCACGTTGGGGTGCACTTCAATGTCGCTGTCATCAGACAGCTCAAGCTTGTCCCACTTTGAATAATCAATTACCATCGCTACCTCGATTGTGGCCTACTTGGTCTTTGAGGATGATCTGCCACTGGTGTGATCGGGTGGTGGTTGTGTGATTATGTAAGAGGTTGGGTAATGTAGGTTGTGCGGCTTGTGCGGCTGAGCTCCCCCTGATTCCGAATTACTGGGCCGTTTTGCCAACGGTAGTGGCTGAAAATTTAAAAATCTAGGAATATTATACATTGTATGTGCGTATTGAATACAAAGTGTTACCGACACAATGAACGTTGGCTACTGTACAAACTCGATACCGTAATTACTTTGTACCAATAAGAGGTCAATTATCGACTTGGTCAAATTACTATGTCAGAATATTTCCAAGTATTGCAGTTGCAAATTAATGCAATACCTGATATGTACTAGTAGATCGGTTTCCATTAGGTGTTGATCATACAAGTACCGGTATATCTGGTACAATTGACTGTTGGTACAATTGTAATACCGTATCTTGATTGATTGATTAATTCTATTTTTACAGTCCCGGATTCTACATCAGCCGCTGTGGCGCGGCGGGGGGCAGTCTTACCTATTGCTGCCGTTACCTCGCTCATATCGTCTGGTCCTCCTAGCAGTAAGACTGGGGGAGTCAATTTAGGACCCTGACTCCCCGGTCGCTTGGGCACGAGGGTAAAGACCCTCGATTTGGTGCTAGCTGGGGTCTTCAAAGGTGGTCAGGTCGCTATTGCAGAAGTCAGGATAAGAGCGTCGTATCTCAGACTCCGTACAATACGGTTTGACCGTGGACGAGGACGCTCCAATTTGCTCGGTGCAACTTGTGACGCCTGTTGTCACCGTGCCGGGCAGGGAAACCATTCTCCAAGCAGCGCCGCAGCTAGCTCGGCGCTGAAGGGAATGGGGAAAACCTCAAAACCACGAAGGTTTCTGACCCATGGTCCTCGCTACTCGGTGTGGCCTGGCAAATACCGTATCTTATTGATAATCAAATTGTAATTTTTGAGACATGTCACATTGAATTAAATCGGAATTTACTTCAATTCTAAAAATTGATATATTTGCTGGGCAATGATGAATTATCGGCACCTTGTATGGTATATTGACTGATGAATAACAATTATATTCTTTGATTGGAGCCATTGAAGTGGGTTACCAAATCCTTTCTTACCTCACCATCCACGAATAGCACAAGCTTCGAAGTGTATCCAAAAATTGGAACGAATTGTGCCAGAGTCTAACTTGGCAAAAAGTCGCCAAACACACTACCGAGCTATGTATCTACTACCGATATACGAAATGTACCAGAAACAGGAAGGGGGTCTGGGGGCACAGCCCCCAGCTACGGGAGCTCGAGGGCTGGCCCTCGAACACACTACGCAGCAATTGCACTGGGGGACCAGTCCCCCAGACCCCCTGTAGCAGGGGCTCCGCCCCTAGAACCCCCCGCTACGGGAGTTCCTTTGACATGGACAAAAGGTACCCGGTGAAAACACCAAGGCATTCAAGACTCTCTCCCGGTTGTTCAAACGGGTCGGCATTGTGAGAGTGAGCTACAACGTGTGTAGCCGTGACCCCACATTCCTTGCGTTCCAGAGGATGCTCAATCAGTGGAAGCCCAACGCCGAGTTCTACCTCGGAGTCAACTCGCACCGTGTCATTGGGCGACTATCCTAACCTTGACTTTCTTATCATCGACCTCTATTCTACCACGTCAACCCCAGCAGCCGATTCATCAAACTACTTATTGCCAAATTCCTGAAAAGCTGTCCTGTTCTCTCCCGTCTCCAGATACGCACTAGCGACAGGCCCCCCCCCTATGGGAGACTACCTGGAGTGGTCACTTTATCCAGGAATTCAACATTTCCAAGTTTAGAGCCAGTATTTTTTAAACCGTAATAACTAATATATTGTTGCGAGAGCTAGGTACACTGTTGCTAAACTCGCCGTTACAGCAGTACCGGTCCCCGGTGTGGGGTTAAGTTGGTTAAGTGCAACGGGCCGCGCACGTATCCGGTGGGGTTGAGATGAGCGGGTCCTAATCGATAACCATGAATGCTCTGGAAGCGGTCCAGGAGCTGGGGTTTATCTCATATTACACGACAGCTTCAGCTACGGACGCGACGGGCTCGACGGAAGCGATGGTGACAACTACGGGCGCAGCAAATTCGACCGAGGTCTCCGAGTTTCTGCTGAAACGACTGGTCAGATCACTGGCCTTTGCAGACGGCGGGGAGCTTCCGGATAGACACATTGGATCCTTTCTGTCCTATCTGGTCTCGCCATTCGCGCTGCTATGCATGGCTATGGCGATAATCCTCAACCGAACCGTGGTTTTCGCAACAACGCGCAGACCGACGACCCTATCCCTGCCGTATCGGTTCCTCCTGCGGTCTATCGCCATATACTCCTTGGGGATTCAGACAGCCGCGCTGTTACAGGCGCTTAAATGCATCTCTCCAGACGGCCTGGGACGCCTTGTACCGGAGGCTATCGCTGGCGATGGAGAGTGTCCTTCACCGCCAATTCTGTGGGGCCTCTACCGGTCCATTTGTGTCGGGCACTTCATTGAGACATTCTCAAGCGTTATACAGGGCCATGTGCCCTATTCGGAGACGGGAATGACCCTGTTTGAATACTCTGTTGCGTTCCAGGAGGTCCAGTCATCGCACCGGCTTTCGGTGGAGATTCTGGTGGTGGCCATCCTATCCGCACTGAGTCACCTGGCATTGCACGTCCAGGGGCTGTTCAATTCGTACAATTACCGGCTGGTGTTATCAGCGCTGTTTGGAGGCACTTTCCTCGGGTACTTTGCGTACTCGACCTACCAAGGGCGGTTGCTCTTCTTCCCCTCAGTTTGTGTCATTGGATATCTTCCGCAGCTAGCAATTTCTCTCATTGTGGTCGTATGCGGTGGGATTTACTGTCTGGGGTGTCTGTTTGCTGGCGGGGCCGGTAACATGCAAACGTCGCTGGCGTCCTTTAACCTGGACCTCAGCGACGATTTTTACTCGTGCCTCATGAAACTGGGCATGATTGCGCTTACATCTGCGACCAAGGCAACCTATCTCACTGAAGTTCCGGCGCTCTCAGCGCCCTTGTCGACGTGGATAGAGCGTATTGAGCGTGATGCGGCTGATCGACAGCGGCTCCGCACGCCGCACGCCGCACCGTACAAAAACGAGGTCGTGCTGTCCCCTGTTAACCGGTCAGTTCGTCCTGCCGGGGAAAACACTCCGCCGCTGCAGCCGTTTTGGTTCGCGACGCTTAATCGGCTCTTCTCGGCGGCCCAAATGGTGCAGGCACTCGTGGTTATTGCTGTCCATATCGTGTGGCGGCTCCTGCGGGACGTGGTTTCGCGTGTACTCGAGGTGTTTGGGGTCCATACCGACCACTCTGCCGCGAGACAGCGGCAAGCCGAGACCACGATCCAGGCTCTACGTAGCCAGGTTATCTACTCGAGCCTCAGCGATCAGTACACTGGCCACCTCACTTTGCTTTCGGGGGAATTGATCCCCGACATTGACGACTCGGAGGATTACTTACCCCCCGAGGCGGAGGAAGAATATTCCGACAATGAGATGGGCTACGAGTACGAGAGCGATTACGCGTCTTCGGACGAAGGAGCCCCCGCGGCGACTGCTTCGGGGTCATCATACCTCTCCTCTGCAGCGATCCACCGCACCGCGGCGGCCCAGCCGGCCCACCGGTCCTCCCTTGGGGAATTTTACGATCTCGTAATGTCTTCTCCAGAGTACCTCGTTTCTCTGCTGGCACCGAAGAACGATGAGGAGGCCGAGGAGGCGCGGATCCTTTCGACGCACCTCTCCTCCTCACGGATCACCCGTTCGCGGTACCGCAAGATCTCGGAACGAACACATGACGACTCGGTCGCAGTTCTCGACCTTATTATGGAGCGTCGTAAGACTCCGCTGCCTGCGGGGGCGTCTCCACAGGTCCGCGAGTCGGTATGCGTCGTTTGCCAATCTGCCCCGCGTCAGATCGTGCTGTGGCCATGCCGCTGCTTTGCTCTCTGCGAAGAGTGTCGCCTCGGCCTTGCTGTCAAGAATTTCAAGGGGTGCGTCTGCTGTCGCCGTCCAGTTGAAAGCTTTTCCAAGATTTTTGTTCCTTAACCGTTTTGCATAGTACTAACACATTTCCTTCGCTTAATTTTTTTGGCCCTTGCATGTCGCCATTGTAGCTCAAACAGCGTTGATCAAATAGGTAACAAATCAACGCCGTTAGTGATCTCCGCGCAGCGGAGCCCCAGGGGGTCTGGGGGACTGGTCCCCCAGGTCAATTGCTCTCGGTGTGTCTTCGAGGGCCAGCCCTCGAGCTCCCGTAGCTGGGGGTTGCACCCCCAGACCCCCACTACGGGGTTCTAGGGGCGGAGCCCCTGCTACAGGGGGTCTGGGGGACTGGTCCCCCAGGTAATTGGACCCCAAACGTTTTCGAGGGCCAGCCCTCGAGCTCCCCTAGCGGGGGCTCTGCCCCCAGACCCCCGTTCTACGATTATTAGAATTTGCTCGTGTTAATCATTACACTTGAATCTCAATGATCAATGGTATGGCTATACAGTTCGATCTCGTAGACTAGTCCAATACATTTCACCAAATATTAGCATTGATTATCTCGGCGATACTACGATTAACGTTCATAATGGAACAATAAATAAACTTGTAGGGCACTATCGATAAAAGTCCGGACGCTTAATGTTGAGGCCGTACTCGGCCAATGCATTGCCCAAATCCTCCATCGTCAGCACAATACGTCCTTGAGCAGCTCCAGCTCCCGACGGAGCGCTCTGGCCAGACACGGGAGCCTGGGCACTGGCGCCAGCCATCCCCGCTACCAATGCCCTCGCTCGAGCCTGTGGGTTGGACGAGCTTGCTACTGAGGAAGACGATCTAATCCGCGAGTATTGGTACGCGTCAGACGCAATGTCCGACACGAACTTTTGCGTTGCGAGAGCCAACAGCCGCTTGATGCGCCGGTCCGAGGTATCAAACCCAGACTTTGCCAGATAATAGTCGGTAACCGCGTCTGGGATAATTGGCGCGTAGTCGTCCATCGAGCTGAGGAACTCCTTGAGGGACTTGTCCTTACGCTGCATTGGCGGCGGAGGAGGCGGCACCGGGTCTTTATACTCTTCTTCCTCCTCTGGGGCCTTGCGTTTCTTGGACTCTACTTCGTCCTCGATCACCTCATTATCCACGTCTTTCAGCTCCGCGTCGTCGAGATCCTCCTCCTCTTTTTCCTCCTTCACTTCCTCCTCCTTCACTTCCTCTTCCGCGCTCTTTTCAGCCTCTTTATCGTCGCTCCCGTCCTTCTCCTCAGGCTCCTCCTCCTCCTTCTCGTCCGCGTCTTTTGGCGATTCGTCGGCTTCCTGGGCCTCCTCGGGCTCGGCCACAGGGGAGTCCTTCTTCTCCGCCTCGGGTGTGCCCAGCTCGTGGGCCTCCTTCATCTCTACGTCCGACATTGCTGCTACCAGGGAGTGTCGATGGAGTCTGCGGCTTTTCACTCCAAAATAGTGCCGGACCACGATGTGCGCACCCGTACCTGAATGTGCTTACACTCACGAGGGGTCACTCACCAATGGCGGGGAACTAGCCCGCCTCGCGGCCAATTAGGCGTATACAATGCGATTAGAAATACGGCGAATATACGAGGGCGATTAGGCGAAACGGATTAGGGGGGCCGGTGATATTTCGGGGTTATAATGTCGGACAAGGTCCTTCGCTTTGTAATGGGGGATATTCAAGGTGACAAATTACACCACTAGCACGGCATACGAGTATAAAAACACTTGGAACCCAGGTGTTTTTCCTTCTGACTCTTCACAATACTCTCCTCACGACTCGGCAGACTGACTGCCGTTAAACGACTCGACGTTATTTCGCGACAATTCTCCATGGCTCCAGCAGGCAAGGTTGACGGCCACTACCAGTACCTGGTCATTGGCGGCGGCTCCGGCGGCGTTTCCACGGCGCGACGGGCTGCCAAGTACGGCGCGAAGGCGCTCGTCATTGAGGGCGCCCGGCTCGGCGGTACCTGTGTCAATGTGGGGTGTGTCCCCAAGAAGGTGATGTGGTCTGCGTCTGCCATGGCGGACAAGATCCGCCAGGCGAGTGCGTATGGGTTCGACGTGGACCCCGCGCTGGCCAACACGTTCAAGTGGGCCGAGTTCAAGGCCAAGCGGGACGCGTACGTGGAGCGGCTCAACGGCATTTACGCGCGCAACCTCGAGAAGGAGGGCGTCGACTATGTATTTGGCTGGGCCCGGTTCGAGGACGCCAAGACGGTCGCGGTTAAGCTCCGAGAGGGCGGTGAGAAGCGATACAGCGCGGATCACATTGTAATTGCGGCCGGTGGCTCTCCGAGCGTCCCCAAGGGGATTCCGGGTGCCGAGTACGGCATCACGTCTGATGGGTTCTTTGAGCTCCCGGAGCAGCCCAAGAAGGTGGCGGTTGTGGGTGCCGGGTACATTGGCATTGAGCTTGCGGGCATGTTCCACGGGCTCGGCACGGAGACCCATCTGTTCATCCGGGGCGAGACGGTGCTGCGATCCTTTGACCCCATGATCCAGAACATGGTCACTGACACGTACGTCAAGCACGGGCTCAATGTGCACAAGAAGACCGATATGTCCAAGTTCTCCGTTGAAAAGCTCGAGAATGGCCAGCTCAAGGTCAATTACACCGACGCCCAGGGCGAGAGTTCCGAGGTTGTGGACAGTTTGCTCTGGACCATTGGGCGAGTGCCGCTTGGGGCCCATCTCAACATTGACTCGATTGGCATTGAGGTTGATTCCAAGGGCAAGGTCATCACCGACGAGTACCAGAACACCAACGTGCCAAATGTGTACTCGCTGGGTGACATTAGCGACAACCACTTTGAACTGACTCCAGTCGCCATTGCGGCCGGGCGAAAGCTCGCCAACCGGCTCTTTGGCCCGGAGCAGTATAAGCACCAAAAGCAGGACTACGTTGACATTCCGTCCGTGGTGTTCTCCCACCCAGAGTCCGGTACCATTGGTCTTACTGAGCAACAGGCGTTTGACAAGTACGGCAAGGACAATATCAAGATTTACCAGTCCAAGTTCATCTCCATGTACTATGCGCCATTTGCGCAGGAGGACAAGGAGTTTACTGTGTACAAGATTATATGTGCTGGCCCAGAGGAGAAGGTGGTTGGTCTCCATTTGTTTGGTGACGACTCTGCCGAGATTCTCCAGGGCTTTGGTGCCGCCGTTCGAATGGGTGCCACCAAGGCCGACTTTGACAATGTGGTCGCCATCCACCCGACTGCTGCTGAGGAGTTGGTCACCATGACTTAGATATATACATTATATGTGGGAATTGATTATTTGGTACACGTACACAGAGTTTAAAACGGCCATTGTAGGTTTCCGCAACGTTTAGACTGACAACATCAATAAACAGGATGAGGATATGGAGTCTGGTGTTTCTGTTTGGAGTAGTATACTCGCTTATCCCTGGGGAATTGGCCACAACAGTATGGATGGTCAATAATGTACCTGAAGATGGCCTCGATGAGATCACCTTTCCGGTGCGCATCAACGCCGCCCCGAAGGAAGGGTCCTTCTACCTGGCTCAGCGATTCAAGTTTGTTAACCGCAACATGCCCGGGTACATTGGCCTGCGTCCTGGCAACGGTTCAGCTATCACGTACTTTGCCATTATGGGCAACGAGCCTGCCAGTATCGTCGATAATTCGACCTGTTACCACCTCAACAATACCCACACCATCATGTGTCGTACACTGCTCCCAGAGTTCCACCACCACGCGCCTTATTTCCTCACTGTTGAGCGCAATTCCACCTATCAAAACATTTGGCATGGGTACGTCTCGGACGGGGTCGACATGCGGACTCCCATTGGCGCCTGGCAGCTCGGCGATGAAACTATGGGCATTCGCCGGTTTCAAACGGGCCACATTGGCAATACATATTGGCACGACCGGTGTTCTGACCTGGCGGTCGTTGATGTAGAACTTTTCAAGCCCCTAGTGCCGAATTATGAGACGGTCATTTATGGTCCCATCGCTAAAGGCCCCTGCCGAGCTACAATGAACCTCCGCGGTGGGCACATTGAACAGCGCAAAGTTAAAATGACCGCCGGGTTTTTCTATGATACATGAATCCTGCTGCAGTTGGCTCCGGTGATGTAATTTCTAATTGATTGCTAAGTACCCATTCGTCGCAACCTCATACATCGGGATCAATCTATTAGTTTCAATAATTAAGAATATGGTCAGTCACTAATACCTAGTCTATCGTGGTTAACTTCGTCCGAGGGTGTTATGCAATTTGTATTCCTTCATGAGAGCAGAGAAGAAGAGACCGATCATGCCGAGCACAAGGCAGGAAGTCATGACCATACGAGTACTGTACTCGTATGAGGCAATGATGTCTGGCTGGTACTCCTCTGGCACCTTTCGAATCGCCTCAACCGAGTCCATGACCCGAGAGATAACGTCGTTGGCCAGTGGACCGTGAACTCGCTCATGCAATTGCTCGGCAAGGGTGATCTGGAAGATGGAGCTGCCCACCGAAACACCAAGAGTGGATCCAATGCCCCGGAAGGCGTACTGAATAGAGGTCGTAACGGCCTGGAACTCGTGTGGCACCGCGGCGATAAGCGCCAACAGGGTGACGGTAAGCATGGCCGCATAGCCAAACCCATTAAGGATAAGACTGATGTATTGCATGCTCAGTGGCATAGTCAGATGGTAGTGAATGAGCATGAAGACACCGATCAAGAACAAAATCGGCGAAATAACGCCGCACCAGTAGTATCGCCCTGTTCGCTTCATGTAGAAACCGGCCAAGAAGGAACCTGCTGCGACACCAATGAAATTGCCAAACAGTCGCTGGCCCACCTGGGTGGAGGTCATGTCCATGACGGAGGTGAACCGCACTGGAACGAAGAAGAGAATGGCGTACACCGACATGGTCATGAAAAAGTTGGTCAATGACGAAGCGACAATGGTGACATTGGTGAACAAGTGAACTGGAATAACCGGCTCTTTGGCAACACTCTGCTCCACGTACACGAACAGAGCAGCCATCCCGCCAGCCCCCGCCAACAGACCGAGCACAATTGGGCTCGTCCATGGAAGCTGTCGCCCACCAGTGGAGATCGCGAACATGAGGAACACCAAACTCGACACCAGAGTAACACTACCGAGGAAATCGACTCGTCGCAGCTGGTTATAGTCGAGCAATCCGGTTCGGGCCCCCTTGGAAGAAGCCCCGGAGGTGGCTCCGTACCCGGACCCAGACTCCTCCCCGAGCAGAGGCGCCTGCTCCCGCTGGTTCACATTGTCGTGCGTGAAGAAGATCATGAGCAATACGGCTGAAATGACGATGAATGGAACCTGAACGTTGAACGCACTTCGCCAACCATATCGGTCGGACATGAAGCCGCCCACGACACCGCCAAGGCCTGCACCCACACCATAGCAAATGTTACCCACGCCCTGGAGCACTCCACGGGATCTCAGCGGCACCATGTCGCTGGTCGCAATGGTCGAGACGGAGAACATGCCGCCGCCGCCAATACCAGCCACGACTCGGCCAAATACGAGCTGCTCGAGGTTCGCAGCAACGCCGCAGATGAGGCACCCGAGGCCGAACACCAGGTTGCAAAAGACAAGAACGTTCTTTCGGCCATAAATGTCCGAGATCTTGCCGTAAATGGGCTGGAACGCCGCACAGGCGACCAAATACCCGGTCGCAATCCACTGAACCCGCTGAAGCTCCTTGAGGTCCGACGCAATGTGGGATAGCAGACTCGTTACCACTGTGCCGTCGAGCGCTGCTAGGAAAACGCCCACGTACATAGACGCCAGGATGATGACCACCCGGGTCGTAAACACTTTAGGCTCGTCTTCAGTCATACCCGCAGTATATACAGGACTCTATACAGGCTAGCCGATAGGAGATATATATATATCCCTGAGTGTACCTACAGTCCGCTGCAGAAGAGCCAAGTGGGGGACCGAAATTTTCGGAATGCGGCCCCGTCTCGCATCTACCCTCTCATTAGGGGGGATGGAAGCCGACATCTTATCGGCATAAGTGCCATATTTGCCGACATCCGCCTATCCTCAAGATATTGGGCATCATCGGCCTCGGTCGATCGGGGACCCCTCTTGAGTCGGGGGTAGTGAAGGGGCTTTGGAGTTTTTAAGCCCCGTAGAGCCGTTTCACGGGGTTGAAATGATGGTTGCGGCTCTTAGGATTAAGTATGGTCCTGTGGGTTGGGGACTCTGTAAGTCATTCGCAATTGGTTATCACTGGTACGTGCATAGTTGATTTGGTCTTGCGAGGGATATTATAACTACAGTATAGCGGTTATATAGCGGTTTGAAATTTTCATAATTAGGTACCCCTCGTATATGCACTATTATGCAGATAAAACGGTCTGTGCCAAGATACGTAAATTACAGGTGCCTTTATACCCCGAGGTACGATGCCAGTAAGATTGAGAATGTCGGGTATTATCTTCTTGCAGCATATAGTGGAGTACATAGGCAGCATGTACCGTAGAAGCATTGACAATTGGTAAATTCCGCTACAAGAAAGGTTTTTTTCAATGGATTACAATAAAATTACATCAGTGATCAGACGGATAGATAGATTGGAAAACCATACGTCCTTGGCAAAGGAAAGTCTATGAGGTGAGAAGCGGAGCAAAATGTACAAGATTCGGGTCTTTGAATATCGGTAGAACGTCATAGGTTTTCGAAGCATGAAAATGATATTCCTCACTCCAAGCCTTGAATTAAATATTCTATTGCATTGTGCTTCAAAAACAATAATTTTATTACTACCGGGTAGAACGTCCATGAAAACACCATACCGTAAAGTGGACTACTGTCCTAACGGCTATTAAAATTGGTCAATCTCCTAGCATGTACAACTATGGGTTCGACGGCTACGCATTCTACCAACTCGGGCAGGTCAGATGTACAGAACATGAATGATGGTACAGGAAAATGCAATATATAAAAAGGGTATATATAATTAGTCCATGCCAAACCCAATAGTGTTTTCAACGGCCATTGTCAGCTTATGGCACAGAGTCTCATAATCCTTATAAGGAGGAAGGTCGACTCGGTTGAAACAAGTGTGACTCTTTGGCAAATGCTCAACTTCGCCCGCTTTTTCAATGGTAAATCGTCGTGGGCCATCACTGCCCTGCAGATCCTTGAACCCATTGACGGGGATTCGCGAAGTACCCGTGGTGAACTGAAGCAGACGGGACTTCTGTTCGCCGTCATAGGAGCGAATGCACTTCCAGAACCACTGGATGACCTCGTCGCTCTCAGTGTAGCCACGGTAGTCGGTATGCTTCTTCCAGTCGTCCACGTCAATATCGGCAATACCACCAATGAGCAGCTCGAGTTCTCGCTCGTCAAACACATTGACCAGCTCTTGTGGAATAAGTTCGTTGAAACCAGTCATGAATGCATTGAACTGCTCCGCAACTCGCCGGGTAATCTTCCACTCCGTGACAAGCTCCACATACTCACGCTTGTTCTCATTCGTGACGGGAATGTTCTGCCCGTCGGGCTTGAGGTCGACCGTGACAATCTCGCCAAACTGGTCGTCCTCGACCGAAAAGGTAAGCTCGAGAATGTCCTCAATGTCATTGTCGAGGGTCCACTCGAGGTTTCGGTAGAATTCAGCGTCCACACCGTCCATATCAGCAAGAACCACCTTCTTCTTAAGGATCATCTTATAAAAGGCACCAATGAAGAAGGCATCCAGGAATCGCCTGTGGAAAATAGCCAACCCCACGACTCGACCAATGAACTTAAAGTAGTTGAGGTGCTCTGGGTTGATACCAGAGTGTGGATTGATCTGCAAAGTGTAATTGTCGTGCGCAGAGTACTCGAAAAGACAGTAAAACGGATTGAACATCTCGTGCGAGAGCAAGAAGAAGAACTCTCGCGACACTCCACCATAATCCAAACCCTCTTCTCCGTCAAACTTGATCATGAGACGCTTCTTAAGGTCCTGTGGTGACTGGCGCATAATCTCCTGGTACGAGTCCTCAAAGATGTGGTCTCGGCGCACCTTAATGTGGCATTGGCCCGGTAGGATACGCAGCGCAGGCTGGGACCGGAAGTAAATGAGCTTTCGTCGGAAGTCACGCTTGTACTGCGGCACGTTCTGGTCCAGCGAAGAGGGCAGTCGTGGATCGTCCCACGTCGTTGTCTTGGTATTGTGGTCGACAAAGTATACTCGCGCAGTATTGGTGAGCCGCATCTCCCAGCCGGACGGAAGTGGTCCAAGCTGCGACACGGGCTGCTGCGAGATTGTCGTACCATTGGCATTGGGTCCGCCATAGGTACGAATGTACTGCTGGCGTCGCGGATCGACCCAGGTCGTCGTCCGCGTGTTGTGGTCTACAAAGTACGGTCTGCCCTCAGGAGTGAACCGCTGCTCCCAGCCCGACGGCAACTCGCCAAGGCTCGCCGTCGTCGTGCCATTGTTGGCCATTTGGTTGGCGCTTGCCGTCGCCGCGTTTTGGCTAGCTGGCGAGGCATTATTTGAAGTCGGCGACCCGGCTGGCCGCGGTGACGCAGTTCGGCTCGGATCTTCAGGGAGGGTTCGCGATTGATGTCGCAAACGCTCAGCCTCCGTTTCATGCTGTCGTGCAATGCGCTGTTCGCTCTCATTGAAGTTGGAGGAAGGACGCGTCCACGTTGTCGACCGCGTATTGTGATCGACATAGTAAGTTCGCCCCAAATTGTCAGTACGACGCTCCCATCCGGGCGGCAGCCGCCCAAATTGGTCCTCAAAGGAGCTAAACACCTGGCGATTCCCGCCCGATCCGTTCTGACCCGGCACTTGAAGGGTGTCCGCTCCTGCTGCGCGTGGTGAAGTAGAGCCATTGGCCAGTGCCGCAGGAGGTGGCGGCGGTGGGGGACCGCCGGCGCTACCCGCCGACGCCGCAGCAGCCGCATGCGGCTGACTACCCGGGCTGTTCAGAGTTTGAGACTGAGAACGCGGCTCACTCGAGGACTGAGCCGCAGAAGCCTCTATATTAGTACTCAGGTTGAGGATGAGCTTGCCGTTGACGACCAAATTGTCGTTGGACTTGCGCAGGTCCCGGGTGAGCATCTCGTCACCGCCAATGCTCAGGTCTATCACCTCGCTGACCAGTATGTTAATAACCCCGAGGAACCCCTGGTCCTTCTTCTTAAACTTCTTGTGGTCAAAGATTTGGACCGCAAGAATGCTGTTGGGCGTGACATCAACGTCAAATGACTCGTTCCAGTACGGGTTGAGCGTCTTGCGGATCACTGAAGTCGTCTTGGTCTGCCCACCATCGACGGTAATCACGGCAAACGGATCAGGCAGCCGGAAGACGTCTCTCTTGTACAGTGCGTCCGCGGCTATCACGGTGACCCGCAACTTTGTCGTTTGTCGGGACATTCTTTGTCAAACGCCACGGACGATGGGTTAGTGAAAAAAAGAGATTATTGCAACAAAAAAATTTAAAAAACGGTGCTCAATACACCAAAGAAAAAAGAGAGAGAGAGCACAGAGTAGGATTCCTGCTTATAAAATAAGGGTACCACGCCCTTTTCACCTGCTGCTCACTAAGCCGCTAGCTTCTTTTTTCCTCTGCTTGATAAGGCCGCCAAGGGGGAGAGAAGGGGTGGGAAGGGAAGTGGATATTGGGAGGTTTGAACCGCCTCCCCGGCAGGGCTGAGCCCCGCGCCTCGCAACCGCCATTTCCAATGCTTCCAGGGTGATCGAGAGTCTACGGTGGTGTTAGGGCCGAGCTGGAGCGGGTTCCTTAGTCAGGTATTAGATTAAACCGTACTTGTGCCATATCCGTAATGTTGTCATGTCTGTCGTAATATTACTAATGTTTGACTCACCGAGCCGCATGCGGCTCTCGGGCCCGGACGGCCCTCCTAAGTGCCCCCCTCCAGCTAGGGAGCTTGAGAGATTGATTCTATAATTAATACAATTGAACCTGGGCCAGTAGGCCATCCTCTGTAAGCTGATCTATAATTAATACAATTGTACTTGGGCCAGTAACCCATCCCCTGTAACCCACTGCGCCGTGGGCCGGTTGGAAAGGAGTTTTAGGGGGAGCCCCTTACTACGGGAGTGGAGCCAGCCGACAGGAGTTATACCATAGTAATTACACGAAAGACTACAATGTTTTCGGGCCCCTGTAATTCTGTGCAGAAGCGGCATGAGCAAAGGGTACGTAATGTGGACGGGTACGAGTGGTTAGTACCGTGGAGGTAGTACTATGGGTGTGCAGCCATATGCAGTATTTAATATGCACACAACTACAGTAGTGGTAAATAAATTCATAGAGTACCAGGCATACGTCAACAGAAAGGGGTTGTTAAACTTGGGATACAGGGTCCCGATTAATTGTACATTAATTGAACTCACGCAGCGTTGGTAGTAACAGCAGTGGGTAACAGATCGTGAGATCTAAGGCGTGGTCGAACCCCGGCGATTGCATGCTTACGCATATTATATTTATACAGAGAAGCACGATAATAACGCACAGGGCATTTTAGAGGCAAAGGAGATATAAGATTTCGCCTTCTTCATCTCGCCAACTGGACAGTTTGTTGTGGAAATATGAACGGCAACGTGAACTTGCCCATTCTCAGGGTGCCCAACGAGGTGATGCGGATGATACTGCATCTCCTTAGCGCGGGCGATTTGGCCATGCTCCAGCAGACCTGTAAAGCCTTCCGCACCATTCTTATTCCAGAGTTTTGGACTCATATCCACTTTGACATTGAGATTGACGACTCGTTTAAACTGCTCACCCCAGACTATGGTCCGGGTAAGTGATGAAAGGGGTGCCTTTTCCTAGACTAACCTCAAGAGAGTAGATCACGTAGACGACCCAATAGAGAGCGTACTGACGCCCTATGTGGGGAGCTACACCTGCAAGTGCGCCAAGGGGATATTCCTGACGGATCATTGCTGTGAGAAAGTGACCATGGTGTTCAAGGAGTGGAACTTTAGGGAGTTTGCACGGGCGATATTGGATGGAAAGTGCCAGGAAGTACTACCGTACATTCGCTGCGTTAGTATAAACACGCGGTACTACTTCCCAGCATCCTCGTTGGTTCCCGAGACGGGGAGTCAGGTCGACGACCTACGGGACCATGTTGTATTCAATTGGTTCATGAAGCATGCCATTCCGGCGCTGCCCAACGTTGAGCGCGTAGATATCCAGACCAGGATTGGCAAGGACAAGGTAGATACCCGGTTGGCGCAGCTGGGACGCCCAATTGTCAACGAGCTTGTCGCGGAGCTCAAGGACTCGGTCGAGGTCAATTTCGATCTTGAACTGGCGCGCGAGTGGGAGAGGTTTAGCGACCGGGTAGTGTTCAAAAACACCAAAATCCTTACTATTACCGTGTCGGATGATGACGCCGATTTCAAAAATACCCGCCTGTTTTGTGGCCTGACTCTTCTGCCGACTATTGAGAGACTGGTAATCACGGATAGAACGGAAGACAAGCCTCCTCCTTCCATTGCACTACCCGCTTCTCCCCAGCGACGGATTGTTCATTTCGACAATCCTCCTGATGACGAGGATGAAGACGGAGAGGTAGAGGGCGGAGATGAGCAAGAGGGTGAGATGAATGGCCCAGAAGAGGATGAAGACCCGGCCGCGGCGAGGATCATGGCGGCCTTCAACCACGGTCTTCGCGGGCCCATTGTCCAGCAACAAGTGGAAGGAAACGACCAACGGGACGAGTTTATGGTTGAGAATAACGGACGACACAATCTCATTATCCCGCCGCACGTATTCCACGATTTCCACGCCGCACGAAGCCAAACCCCACAAGAGAGCAGAGGTATCCAGGCCAACGACCTGCGAGATTTCCTCGCTCCGTGTACCAGTTTACGAGCCTTGACCGTCTACGCCCCCGTCATCAACCGGGATGAAATCAATTGGCTGCCAGAATCAGTTCGGGATTTTGTTATGGACGACTCGTCCATCTCGATAGGCCCTCCGCAGTACCAGGCGCCCAACGTGGCGTCCTTCCAAGCGACCATTTCGTCGCTGGGCAGCGAGTGCACGCTGCGGTACTTTAGATTCACCAGCCTTAAACGGCTCTTTCTAAACTTTTACATTGGCTCTCCCGAGTCGTGGTTTGCCCCCATGGTCGCGGAGGAGCTACTAACGCACAATCCTGGTCTCGTACAGCTCCGCACTCAAAACCTGCCGTACAATGTGATAGCCGCACTAGTGCGCAATGCACCAAACCTGCAGTCACTTATCGTGCATTCACCTAGCAAGCCAAGTGCGACAAGCGTCAGTGCGGACCACCGATTAGAGCAACCGATCCCCGACGACCCTGGCCAGTGCTACGCACACTTGTCGGCCATCGCCAGGGGCACCCCGAACCTGCGGTTCTTAGCATTAGACGCGCTCTATATTGGCAACTATCACCAGTTTGTCGACTGCATTGGGTCCTTCATTGTCCACTGCAGCCGTCTGAACCAGCTCTACCTCAACACTACAGACTGCGACATTGGCACTTACAATGCCGTCCCCCAGGGGATGCTCTTTGACGAGGCCTCGGTCATCATCTTCCCGGGCGTCAAGCAGCTCGATATGGGGCGGTTCAGGGCAAAGTATCGATTTAGAGATGATGCCAATAATAACAATGGCGCGTAGGACGCGCAACTTTCCATCGCCAGATGACCTCGGCGCAGTGTGCATAATACGCTTGGCTGGCCCAGTGGTGGTCCCGAATATTATGACCTGATCTCAGTCACCCGAGATTAACGTGAGGCTTTGGGCCAGATGGAAGGGCGCGGGATCACCGGAGGGGTTGCCGCAATAGGAAAGTAAAGCAGGGTGTGCGTGTACAAACTTGCGCGCCCTGTTCAGGGGTTTCTTTTTTCGGGGGTGGTGGGTGGCGAACCCATGGAAGCCTGCCAGGGCGCGTGTAGAATGAGGACCAGCTTATTTGGAGTGCATCCCGCAGCACAGCTGTAGGGGCAGTGGGTGCGTACTTGTCAGTACACGGCCGCAAAAGCAATCATGATCCGATGGCCCTTTTGTGAATATAAATATACGTCCAAATCTGAACTCTTCTTGTTCTTTTCTCCATCAGACAACATCAACAAGTCTTTAAACACACTCGAACAAACAACGACTATTTAAACATCCAATGGCCGCATTGAACGTTAACATTCCAAACCAGCTCCCACTTTCTCCATCTGAGGAGATGGATCTCAAGACTATGCAGCACAAGATGAACTTGGACCAGGCGCAAATGGCGGTTGAGGAGTTGACCACCTGGAAGCGACTCATTGATATTCCAGAGCTGCGAATTCACGATTACAAGGTGTTTGAGTCGTGGATTTTGTATGTTGAGCACCAGCTGCGAGATTTGGGCTTGGAGAGCTATCTCCAGGGTAATGGCCAGTACAAGAATTTGGACTGCGTGATTCGACAGAACATCATGCGATCTCTGCCAGATGAGACGCAGGCTCACTGCTACCGAGCCGACTCGGTTCCAAAGCTCATGAACAAGCTCAAGAACCTCAAGGTTAACTACATGTGGTAACTGATCCCCACATGCCCCCCGCAGCATTTTAACGATTTTGATTAATGACCCAGGAAGTGGTTTGATCCACTTATATTTATTCCGAACCACTTTTAATGTCCTTGTCAATTGATATAAGAGATAATAATAATACAAGCATGTCCACCTGAATTTGCTATCCGGTTATTCCATTCTGTAGACTACCCTCACTACGAGATCATTGAATCTTTGCTTGTAGGGCAGATGATCCGCATGATGCATGTCCCATGTAAGGGAGATTGGCATGACCATGCAATACCCCATGCACCCACCCTGAAATGCCGATCTCGCCGCCATACCGCGGCCGTAAAATGTTACCATTTGGGAACCAACGCCAGCAAAAGCTTGATTCTGCCAAAGCTTCTTTTCCTCCCTTCGATCCGGGGGGACCATAGGGCATGCAATTGGCTTGGCTTCCGCGGGTTCCCTTGGTGAAACCCACCCGTCCCGTCCCGTCCCGAATGCCAATATAATAAGCAAAGGGACCCTGTAAATCACCCGCCCTTTGTGTGGTGAGTCACTATCACCACCCCGATCCAGTCCCGTGACCTCTCAGGTCTCGTGACTTTTGCTTGTGCATGTAATATGCATCCTGCACGGCTGTGCCATGGGCCAGAGTTCCAAAACATTGTGGGGAAATAAGCTTAACCCACTAGAGCCTTTTCATGGGCTCGGAGGTTGGTTACCCAAATCAACCCCAAATTCACGCAAATCCCATCTCGAGGGCTCTAGTAACCGCGAATAGCCCAATCCTAGAGCACTAATGTATGCCAGCCGCGATGGAACTATATCTCGGCGATATCTATCATATTACAAATAAAGAATATGCAATTATCCCATTCGGGCCAAATTCGTGGCGTCGTACAAACCATATGCATATCCCTGGTAGCCACGCGTATATCCCAGTCCGCCTTCCGCTACCCCTGGTACTGAGGGCCCCCGGTGCGGCGTTATTAGAGTCGCAAAATACCCTCATCTGTGGCTATTAACGCGGGTGCACTCCATAAATTGCCAGTTCTGAACACAATTGCTACAAGTTCCAATTATAGCCGCAGCGGTGAAAATTTTTTTAATATCGGACAATATGCGGCCGGCAAGGCAATGTACGGCACTGTACAGTGGGCTAATTTTACAATGCATGAGGCGGGCGGAAACGGATTGCAGCACAAATACGACGACACGCTACGAAAATTTTTCCCATCCCTTGAGAATGTACCTGTCAGGTCATTCAGCCATCCAATTATGCAGCAAATTTTTCGTATAGTGTAGTTTGTTTTTGCTGCTTTTTATAGCGCGTTTGTACAGGGGGCTGGACACGTGGTTGCGCAGCGATGGCAAATCTTTCACGCACGTGAAGATCCCATGGGATTAATTCTTGGCCGTATCTGGAAACTACCCCTGAAGTAGGCGCCGCAGCAGATGCGGCACTGTAATTGCCATTCGAGTTCGGCCTGTTTCAAATTCTTTCAACGATAACTAGATTATTGATGCTCAAACTATGGATAACTTTGATTAGAGTTAATGCTAATTCGGCTGTTCCATCCATAGGTTAACTCTGTAATTACTAGATAGAATGAAATGTCATCTATTCGACAGATGATGCGAGACACTATCATTGTACCTACATGGTGTTAATTCATCAATAGGCAGGACACCTATGGGAAATAATTGCAATCTCTAATACCTAAAGATGTGCGTTTCAAATTCCCCAACAGTAATTAGTATAGGCACTATTGATAAGATAAGCTGCGGAACCATGTTCAAACATTCCGTGTTTCAATTGCCGCGATAGGCAAACGATTCAAACGATCTATCATCAATGTTATAACGCTAAGGGGGGTCTGGGGGTGGAACCCCCAGCTACGGGAGCTCGAGGGCTGGCCCTCGAAGACACTAGGTGGTGCAATTACCTGGGGGACCAGTCCCCCAGACCCCCTGTAACAGAGTAATAACGGGGGTCCGGGGGTGGAACCCCCAGCTACGGGAGCTTGAGGGCTGGCCCTCGAATACACTAGGTGGTGCAATTGCCTGGGGGACCAGTCCCCCAGACCCCCTGGAGTAGGGGCTCCGCTCCTAGAACCCCCAATTGAACGGGGGTCTGGGGGCAGAGCCCCCGCTACGGGAGCTCGAGGGCTGGCCCTCGAAGACACCCCAAAGCAATTACCTGGGGGACCAGTCCCCCAGGCCCCCTGTAGCAGGGGCTGCGCCCCTAGAACCCCGTAACAGAGTAATAACGGGGGTCTGGGGGTGGAACCCCCAGCTACGGGAGCTCGAGGGCTGGCCCTCGAAGACACTAGGTGGTGCAATTACCTGGGGGACCAGTCCCCCAGACCCCCTGTAGCAGGGGCTGCGCCCCTAGAACCCCCGTGGTTTATGGTCTTATAAATCAATTCAACGGCATTTAAACAAACTATCATAATCACTTCTTATCAGGGACCTCAATCTGGGTCTCATCTGGGGCGTCCACCTCCTCGCCGACAATAACGTCAAGACCGTCCATGTCGTGGATCATATGCTGGAAGTGGACTCGTGGGCCCTTGAAGAACTTTCGGGCATAGACCATGTACCAGATCCAGGCCAGCAGCATGGGCCCAAAGTAGACCACCACTGTCCAGTTCATCAACTCTGGAGAATTGTTGGAGCCCCGGTACTGGGGGAAACAGAGAATTGGAGTGATGAGCAACACATAGCCAACTGAGAAAACGCCAATGGGTCGCGAGAACTTGCCCAGGTTCCATGGGCCAGGCTTGAAATCTCGCGCAAAGATAACCTTCATGGCAATGGGGATTGCAAATGCAACGTAGGCGGCAATGGCACCGACCGAGAAGATGGCGCCAATGGCTACATCACCGGCGAAAATGAGCAGCAGACACAAAATGCCCACCGCGTTGTTGATCCACACGGCATTGACCGGGGTCTGAGTGTGCTTGTTGACCGTGGCCCAGATATGCGAGTACGGGAAGCATCCGTCTCGAGAGTAGGCGTAGGCGACTCGCGACGCGGCAATCATGCCGGCCTGGCCCATGAAGAAGGCGGAAACAATGGTGAGCGCCGTGACAAAGTAGACAAGCTTGGGCGAGAGGACCTGCTGCAAGTAGGTGACAAATGGCTGGCCCAGGTCAGAGTCAATAACCGCCGACACGTCGGTAACGGTATACGCAATGACAATTTGGAAGACCCATCCCAGCAGGCCACCGCTGAAAGAGGTCATGACAATGGCCCGTGGAGAGTTGACGGCGGCATTGGCGCACTCCTCTGCCAAGTGGAAGGGCGAGTCGTAGCCGGACATGGTCCAAATAATGGAGGTAAAAGACATGAGGATGGCGATTCCATCGGGCCAGTCCGTCTGGTTCTCAATAGTGCCCCACACCTCCTTGGAGGGAGAGAACTTTGGGTTTTCACGCTTATTGCCGGCCAGAATGACCACCAGGGCGACGATCAATGCCACTCCATTGAGAACAGTACCAAACAGGTTAAACCTGGCCAGGGACTTTGTCGAGGCGGAGGAGATGGCGCTGTGGATGCACATAAAGGCCACGGTGAGCAAAAACACCTGGTACTTTTCTGGCGTGTAGGACGGGTCGTTGACGGTCCGGAGCGACAGAATCATAGAGGCCAGGCTGTAGTCGACCGAAGGAGCGGACGTGACGAGCACAATCCAGTTACTCCATCCAGTCATCCACGCGACGACGGGCCCCCAGCCACGAGGGGCCAGCACTGCAGAGGCATAATAGAGCCCACCAGAGGTGGGCATGGCGGAGCAGAGCTCGGCCATGGACATTGCCACGCTCTGGATGCCAATCATGGCGATGAGCCAGGACCAGACGGAGCTGGTACCGGCGTAGCCCAACCCGTAGTAGAGGGTCGATGCAATAGAGGGCAGCAAACCCAGGAGGGCAAAGGAGACGGCAAAAGAAGACCAAAAGCCAAACTCTCGCTTGAATTCCTGCTTGTAACCCAGGTTCTCCAGCGCCTGCTGGTCTGCGCTCACCACCTGCTTGGAGACCTGCGGGGAGAGTCCCACGTCGGTCTCTTGCACAGTACTACTAATTACGGTTTTACTGTCATTCATAACACAATGTTCACTTCTTTTTTGGATGGTTCCCCAGATGCCTTTGGAGGTCCTGCAGGAAAAGACGGGACAGGGACAATATTTAAAGCCCTTTGGCCATGTGGAGATGGCCCAAAGTGATCTTCACTCAATGTTCAGGTCTCCAGTAGCTCTTCACACTACACTCGCCGGACTGCAGCCCCCGATGGTGAAGCTGCGGAGAGCGAGATATCACCTTGCACCGAGAGTGCGTCGGTTTCGCATGGACACACCTCTTTGGACACATTCTGGGGGGGGAATAGCCGCTGTCTCAGATAATGCGACACGATCGAGCTTCTCGATGCAGCCTCCTCATCAGCAGCGTTCCGTCGGGCAAGGTCAAAACGCGGGGAAAGGCCGCCCTATTGGCGTCCCTATGCGCTCTCTCTATCGAGTACTTTATCACCTCGCATATGCCCAGCGGACATTTGTAGTCCCGCCAACTGCCGGACCCGCCAAATATATAGTTGCTCGAGATTGATAAGGTCGCGAGGTCCTCTCGAGGTTCTATCTGTCTCGAGGTCCTATCTGTCGAGGTCCTATCTGTGACATGTAGGGTTTACTATCAGCCGCGGTAGACGTACGTAACCGTGTGTGACATTTAAGCGATACCGTTATCATGCAAAGGGTACACCTTCCAAGGGGTATCTCAAAGTTATCGTTGATAGTCGAGTGCATATTACGGTCAAGAGCCCACCCTCGGGTAGTAAGAAAATACCGGACCCTGAGAATATAGGCGGCTAAACGCCATGGGCGATCATTTACGGGCTTGAGATACAAGATAGTCGAGTCCAGTAGACCGAGATAATATAGGCCGAGATAATTTAGTCCACGGATAGTTATAGTTGGAGCTCACTAGATTACCGGCGGTGGTAATTAACATGTTGATTGAAACGTTGGGTGAAAATAATTAGCGAGATCAATAGCACAGTTCAAAGGATTAAATTACTGGAGCTCGGGGAACTCCATGGCCGCCACGTTTTTTGCGTCAGTGACCAGTTTGGTCTCCTCTCTCAGCAAGTCCCCCAAGCTCCGGCCGTCTCGCGCATACACCCACCGGCCATCAATGTAATCGTAGCGCTTAGGCCCCGAGATGGGGCTCGAGAGCCAGATTTGCTGGTTCGGCGGCTGCTTGTTGATGACGTACGTGCCATTGGGGGGCATCACCAACGTCAATACACCTTGCTATATATTATGCACCGGTTAGCCAATCACCGCGCTCCAAAATACCCGACCGGCTCCTCAGGGTCAAGCGAGTCAAAAAAATAGTACATACTGCGAGCTCAACGTCGATCTCGGGAATGGACTCTGCGAGATCCTCATACTCGACAAGGACGTGTTCCAAAGCGTCGTCCGAAAGGTCGTGGTACTCACTAATCGAGAGGGTCGAGTTGAAACGAACATGCGCGTCCACTGCCCCGATCCGGGAGGGTCGAGACATGGCAAATAAGCTCCGCCGAGGCAGCGCCATGCGACGACTGGGGAGCCGTGATAGTGCTCTCACCGCCGCTCTGGTAATCATGGATGGGGTGTGATGTTGGGTGGTGAATTTTCCCAAACGGGTTCACGTCTTTATATGTACGATGGCGTACCGACCGACTGTATTCCGCCATCTCATGCGCGGTTAGTACCGGTTGGGGCAGGTAAACTAGCCAGCTGCGATGGAGCCATTGTGGGGGATATCCGAGGCGGTGGAGAGTTGTTACAGCCTTGCAGCGCGTCCTTGTTACGCGCCCCTTGCAGGGCCTTGTTACAGATCTGTAGCAGATTACCACTACCGGTAGGTATGTAGCAGATTACCACTACTGGAAGTCGCATGTAGCAGATTACCACTAGATGCAGTGAATGGGAATACCACTAGATGCAGCGAATGGGAATATTACTATGTACACTAAAATTACATGAACCACCGGGAGCGTTCCGCCAGACGCCCCAGCACGCGGCCATAGTCGACGCGGCCCTCGACCTTTGCGTGCGTGTTGAGCATTGCGCTGGCCAAGGCGATAACGTTGCAAATGCCGCCGCGGAACCCGCGGCCATTTTTAGACACCTGGCGCAGGTACTCCATCGCCTGGTCTCGAAACGCAACCGGCAAGTGTTCAGCTCGCGGGGAGCCCCCGTCGGCGGTAAGCGTGTCGTGCAGCCAAATGATAATGACGGCGTAAAACGTGGTAGTGTCGCTAAAGCACGACTCTTCGTCATTGAGCCGCTGGTAGAGGTACATTGCGGCCGCGGAGACGGCGTACCGGGCGTTTGGCGACACGGCCCATTGTCTGTACCCTTCTGGGGACCCGGCCAGCTCGAGCAGCGAGTCAATGTGCGGGATCTCGCCATTGTTCGCGTCGGGGCCCTTGTAGACCCACGCCGGCAGCACCGCGCTAATGCTCTGGAACCGCTTAAAGTCCTCGTGCATGTAAATGATCGTCCCATGGTAGTCCATGAGCAGCATTTTGACCGTGGCGACGCAAAACGCCATAATGTACGGGGACTGCTCCACGTCGTCCGGGCAGGCGCGGGACTCGGCGGGGCTAATGGTGGCCGGGGACCGCGGGGTCGCAGGAATGCCCAGCGACTCATCCGAGGACCCGAGAATGTCGGAGAGAGATGAGATGTGCGACATGGAGGATTCAAACACCTTGCGCCACAGATCAAACGCGCGCATAACGCGAGCAAACGAGCCCCGGTCGTTGCCGCCCAGCACCGAGCGCGCCGTCTCAATGAGCCCGTAAATGACCATACAGAGCGGGTAGATGGACCACCGAGTCGAGATGGTGGACCGCTGCGAGCCCATCTCGTCCAGCTGCGGCAGCCGCAGCATGGACCGGATGACGTAGAGGAAGGGCGTGATGGGGATGGACCACCGCGCCCCCGCGGTGAGCGAGTCGGGGAGCAATGCAAAGAAGGTATCCGGGTTGTGGGCGCCCCAGAGCGGCTCGGGGAAGGGCATGTGCGTGTCCGAGTCGAAGATGGAGAGGGAGAGCTTGCCGGTGAGCTGGGCGTGGATGTAATCGCAGTAAATGTTGGCGTGGCAGGTGCGCTTGAACGACTCGTACTGGATCCATTCGTGCCACACCGCGGGCTTGTTCTCCGGGGACAAAATGTCATAGTTCATGAGCCCGACCCGGGTGTGGGTATACACCGTCTGGGTCGGATTGGTGGAGGAGATGTAGGGCACCACGCTGCGGAGGAACCGGCGGGTGTAGGCGACCAGCGAGTGTCGCGAGTTGCGGAGGCGCTGTTCCTCGAACCAGAAGAGCAGGGTGAATGCTTGGAAGGTTGCGAGGCACTCGCTGGGCGGCGCCGAGGCGAACTTGTTCGTCTCGAGGAACGCCGTGGCGTGGGACGCCGCGGTCGCCCACAATTGATCCGCGAGCTCTACCACCTTGGCGTCGGGCGAGTAGCCCATGCCCAGGATGGTAATGACGGCGAGCAGCAATGGGTGTTGGGTCTCTGCGTCAAACGAGGGACGGTGGACATAGGAGTGGATGGGGTCATTGTAGGTCCAGCACAGGTCCATAAAGTTGGAGAGCTCAATAGTAGAGAGGGAGTGACCCAGCAGGGTCGATACCCGAGAGGCCTGCTCTGGGCCGACCAAAATGCTCCGGGCGACGGACCCCTGTTTCGGGGGGTCAGCCGCACGCGCTGCGGCTGCTTTAGTATGGCACGAGTGGCACAGCTCCGAGTAGAGCTGGTCAAAGCGGTTGGCCCACGTATTCCAGTCCTGGGTCGGGTCGTCTTCAAAGAGCCAATGATACGGGTTGGACGTGTCGGAGACCGGGTAGGCAATGGCCGTGGTGGTTGGATTTGGGGAGGAGACGGGGGACGGGGACGGCGAGTAGGCCGTCAACGGCGTGTGGTTCCGCGAGAGCGAGTCATTTGTGGACGCGGTGATCTGGCTCTCGATGGAGCTCCGCCGCGAGTGAGGCGGGGAGAATATCTGGATCCGCGACTGCGGGGGTTGGACGACGAGTCTCGGGGACTTTGTAACCCTGGCGGTAGTGGAGGTCGACACGGTATGGGCGTTGGACCCGGCTCGTTTGAGATGGAATTTCGTCAACAGATGGTTCTCGAACAGATCGCTGCGGGCGAACTGCCGGTTGCATGGTTCACACACAAATGGTTTAACCGATAGGTCTATACCGCAATGGTTAGCTTTATCCTTTGGTCGGTGCGGCTCGGAGGTTAATTTTTCACTTACGGTTGGCGGCATGCCGCTCCAGGTAGTCGCGGCGGTTAAACGACTTTGCACACCCTTTAAATGTGCACGCGTACTTTCCGGCTACAACCATGGCAAAGAAAACTGCTAGTTGGCGAGAAAATGTACAAGTGTGATATCAAGGGACAGGAGCGGTTTAGTACCATGAAATACCATGCCCACTATACTTGCGATGGAGCAGTCTGTTCCTCCCCAGGCCCATACTGCCCACCCAGCCTCTGGTGGATTTGGTGGGCAGGGTGGAGGCGTCGATCGCAGTGGGGGTGCCGTTTTGGTGGGCACTCCCAACGCACCGCACCTTGCACCCACCGTACTACGTAGTAT